>JARYGA010013233.1:0-48187 GCA_030545235.1 Helianthus tuberosus | reverse complement strand
ACAATAGCTGTAAATAACACAATGATTCTAAGTAACACACAATATCATAAATAATAACAGAAACTTCATCATAAACTTGCTTCTAAATGTACATTCTCATTAGAGCAATAAGAAAAATGCAAATGACCATCCACACACTCGTCAGCTACAACCTGACAAAAAAAGCATGTCAATGATTTTTTACTATAATAACACAAAGGATTCCTACAAACACAAAACGGTTGTAAAAAACACAATGCTATCTAAATCACAATACTTGACAAAACAAAATGATATTACATTTCCAACTATATTAGAAGACTTCATATCTGATGGCTGCTTCATTTCCACAACGCTGTCTAACCCAGCAAACTGAAAAACTAAGCATCATTATTCAAATGAACAAACATGATTAAATAAACACAATACCATATAAATTAACAACTTACATTTTTCCCCGTAATTGAATCCTCATCATACACAGCATTATCCATCGATCATAACTGAAGCAAAACAAACAAACTAAATAAGAAACTATTATCGAAATATAACAAACATCATAAACACATAAAATATGTAACCACCTTACAGTGATATGCTTTATTGAAAAGGATGTAATGCAAAGCATGCACGGACATATATATACATCTTGTATGCTAACTACCACGTAGAAGTTATCCAAGATGAACCGACAAGGTTGAGGGAGCGTACCCACGAAGCGAGAAACATGCAGAAAACACAGCAAAACTTAACTGGCGTTGAAAAAACAAACTGCCAATTTTTTTGGGTTTGAACGGATGAGATTAAATCTTGAAGGTAACCACCTGAATTATTACGGTCAGGATCTACTTGAATGTGGGTTTGACTGACGGTTGTTTCGCGGCGAACAATTTATTAATAATGGAAAACCCCAACTTGTTGCTCAAAGAAGTGGCAATGTTTATGTGGTGGATATGTCAAAAGAGAGCCCCAGGACTGATGCCTGTTTGTTCTCAGCTGCCTCAAACAAAGAGACAGAATTATGGCACAGGAGATTGGGGCACACAAATCTCAAGACAATTACGGCTATTTCAAAACAGGGGTTAGTAAGAGGTTTACCTCAAAAACTGTTCACCTGTCCTGAGCATTGTGTTTCCTGCCTAAAAGGAAAACAACATAAAAGCTCATACAAATCAATTGAAGAGTCCAAAACAACCAAGTGCTTACAAATGCTTCACATGGATTTGTTTGGCCCAGTTAAAGTCATGAGTCTTAGGAAGAAAAGATATTGTTTGGTTATTGTTGATGACTTTTCTAGGTTTACATGGACTTACTTTTTACACTCAAAAGATGAGACTGCAGGCATTCTGCAAGACTTTGTGAAACAGGTTGAAAAGCAGTTTGACTTGCTAGTAAAAGTCTTCAGGAGTGATAATGGCACAGAGTTCAGAAACAAGGAGTTAGATGATTTCTGTGTGTCAAAAGGAATTGTAAGGCAGTACAGCATTCCAAGAACACCAGAACAAAATGGGGTTGTTGAAAGAAAGAACAGGACTTTGGTTGAGGCTGCCAGAACCATGCTTGCTGATTCAGGCTTGCCATTAACTTTTTAGGCAGAGGCAGTAAACACTGCTTGCTATGTCCAAAACAGAGTTTTAATCAACCCCAGACATCAAAAGACTGCCTATGAACTGCTGTATAAAATAAAGCCATTGATTTCTTATTTCAAATTTTTGGCTGCCCATGTTTCATTTTAAACTTAAAAGAAAGTTTGCAGCCAAAATTGATTATGGTTATCATCTGGGATACTCAACCACTGCTAAGGCCTACAAAGTGCTTAACACAAGGACTAAGACAGTGGAAGAGACTTTGAATGTTAAGTTCAATGAACTTTCATCAATGAAAATCCTAGCAAACCCTGTAGAATTGTTTGATCTTGATAAATTTACTTTTGAAAATACTCCTGTCAAGACTAACAGTGCAGGTTCATCACAAAGTTCATCATCAGACTATGGATATGAAGTCATCATTCCACAACAAAAGTCTGTATCAATTGGAAGAGCAGCAGATGTTCAAAATAACTGTGAAAGCTCAACCACTGCTACCTCAATAGTTGTTAATCAAAGTAGCCCATCAACCCCTGCTTCCACATCATTAAACACTGTTGATAAAAGTCCTCAAACAGTGGATCAAAGTCAACATGTGTCCACACCACTACCTCCTATTCCACCCCCATTTGAAGCCACTGCTGGATCATCAAAGTCACCAGCAGTGGTTAGCTCAGATGATTTACATCTGCAGCCTTCACCATTAAATGCCATTGTTCCATACCAAGGAGATCTAATCTTCTTGAAACCTCATCCACCTGACAAATCATTGGCAACACCAATGAAGGGGTGCTCACAAGAAGTCAATCCCAAAACATTTGTCTTTTTGCTGGTTTCCTATCTCTCCATCTACCAGTCAAGTACCAAGAGGCACTGAAAGACAACAACTGGGTAGAAGCCATGCAAGAGGAGCTCCAACAGTTTAGAAGATAACAAGTTTCGGAGCTTGTACCACTGCTAGAGAATGTAAGTCCTATTGGCACAAAGTGGGTCTTCAAAAACAAAACTGATGAAAGGGGTATTGTTGTCAAGAATAAAGCTAGGCTTGTGGTTCAAGGTTACATATAGGAGGAGGGCGTTGATTATGATGAAACTTTTGCCCCTGTAGCAAGAATGGAAGCTATCAGACTGTTCCTGGCCTTTGCTGTCAACCACAACATCAAGGTGTACCAAATGGATATCAAATGTGCTTTCCTCTATGGTAAGATTCAAGAAGAGGTATATGTTTGTCAACCTCCAGGCTTTGAGGATCCATTTTATCCAGATCATGTCTACAAGCTAAACAAAGCTTTCTATGGCCTGAAACAAGCACCAAGAGCCTGGTATGAAACTCTTTCCACCTTTCTTCTCTCTATTGGTTTCACAAGAGGTAAAATAGACAAAACACTGTTTCTAAAATGGAGAGGAAAGGATTTGATGATTGTCCAGATTTATGTGGATGACATTATCTTTGGAAGCACATGTAATAAAATGTGTGAAGAGTTTAGGCAACTCATGACAACTGAGTTTGAAATGAGAGCAATGGGTGAACTCTAGTGCTTTCTTGGTCTCCAAGTAAGGCAACTGCAAAATGGTAGTTTTATCCATCAAGGCAAATATGCCAAAAAAACTTTTAAAGAAATTTGAGATGGATGATTGTAAGCCATGCAGTACACCCATTGCAACCAATAAAATAGTCATGTCTGATGAAAAGGATGATTTGGTTGATCAAACTCTATATAGAAGCATGATTGGGTCTTTATTGTACCTAACTGCATCTAGGCCAGACATCATGTTTGCAACATGTGTTTGTGCAAGATCCCAATCAGCCCCTAGAAAGTCTAACCTTATTGCTGTAAAAAGGATATTCAGATACCTAAAAGGTGCTCCCACACTTGGTATCTGGTATCCAGTTAATGGAAATATCAAGCTTTCAGGTTTTTCAGATAGTGACTTTGCTGGATGTGGCAAGACAAGGAAGTCCACTTCAGGAGGGTGCCAATTCCTAGGTAGTTGCTTAGTGTCTTGGCAAAGCAAAAAGTAAGCAGCTGTTTCCACATCCACTGCTGAGGCAGAGTATATAGCTGTTGCAAGCTGTACAGCCCAACTTCTTTGGCATCAAAATCAATTGCTGGATTTTGGTATCACTGCCCTAAAGACACCTCTCATGTTGGACAGTCAGGCAGCAGAAAATATCATCAAAAATCCAGTCTCCCATTCAACCACCAAGCACATTGATATCAGACATCACTTTGTGAGGGATTGCTATGAAAAAGGTTAGATTTCTCTGCACCATGTTCCAACTAAAGATCAGCTGGCAGATGTGCTAACCAAAGCATTAGACACATCCACCTTTGAAAGCTTGATCTCTAGAATTGGAATGCTGAACATGGAATAACAGGCAAAATCCTGTTTTTCTATGAATAAAAACATTAAAATGTTTTCAGAAAATCAGAATTCCATCCTTAAAAATAGCTAAAAATGAATTTTTCAATAAATCCTTAAAAGTCTGCCATAACCACTGTTTTGCTAAAACATCTGTTCTGTTAAAAGCTGTCCACTGCTGAAAGTCATCCCCTGTTCTCTCATTTCCTTGGTAATCACTGTTGTCCAAAATTAGTGTTTTCATCCATTGATAAGCTATCAACTAAAAGTTAAAATCACCCACTGTTTTCATTGTACCGTTGCAACCACTGATATTGCTCAATCAGTGGTTTCACAAAAAAACTGTCTTCCATTACTCATCAGAGGTTGGCACGTGGACAGTACATAGCGGTCAGATCCTTTTGTAACTGCTGCCACGTCAGCATTCACTTTTTCCCTTTATAAAACCCTCCTCAAACCCCCAAACAGGGTTTTACACTGTCGAATTGAATTCTAAATTTCCTTTCTCAAAGCAGTTTCCATCTTTCTCTCTCAAAATTCCTCATCGTCTTCTTCATCTTGCAACCTACTCATGTCTTCTTCCGCTCCAAAATCACCGTCTTCATCATCTCAGAAATCCACTCCAAAGGTCATAGAAATTCCATATAAAGCTCCCCATAACTACTTGGGTCTCTTGACAAAACCAAGCACCACCGAAACCTTCAATTCCATCATTGATACCATATCGTCTTCAAAGTACAAAACTTTGTTGACTGCTGATGCTCCGATTTACCTGCAAACCCAGAGAGAATTTTGGAAGAATGCCACACTTGAATCTCAAGATGACACAATCATAGCCATTAATTCCTCAATAAAGGGTAAAAAGGTCAAAATCACCCCACAATCCATTTCAGAAGTATTTGAACTCGATGATCTGCAAGGTAAAACTTCTTTTCCTAAAATTGAGTATCAAACTGATTTTATTGAGAGGGGGTATGGTGAAGAGATGAAAAATGACACCTTACAAAAAGGTAGTTTTCCTCCTGCAACAAGATTTTTATTCCATACCCTCTTGATGTGTGTTTCAAACAAAACCACTACTTTTAATGAAATACCATTAAAGATCCAATACCTGGGTTATGCTATTTTACATAACGAAAATTTTAACTTCTCCCAGGAGATCTTTGATGATTTGGTTAAAAATGTTGATAAAAAATCATTTTTACTGTTTCCCAGGTTCCTAAGCTTTTATTTTCAAAAGAAATTTGGAAAGGATGATGCTCATGTGCTCATCCTGGGTGAATCTTTTCAAATAAATGGGCTTACACCCGAAACTTTTACAAGGCTCTCAAAACCATCTTCCAAAACAAAAGCAGAGGTTCCTGAGCAGAATTTAGCAGCTCCCACTGCTCCTCAGGCACCTGCTGCTGAGCCCACTGCTCTAGTTGATCACAGCAGCAAAATAACTCCTGTGAAACCCACACCTAAAACCACCAGAAAACCAAGACAAAAGAAAACTCAAAAGCCCCCCAAACCCAAAACAAAGGCAACTCTGGTAGATGAGATCCCAGAGAAACTGCCAGTGACAGCACAAAAGTCACAAGAAACCAATGCTGCTACTTCCTCACAGCAGATGGAAGAAAGATCTCAACCCATGCCTCAAACTCCTCATGCTTCTTCTCAAAAAGAACAGGTTGTACATATAGGGACACCACAATATGATTCTCTAGAATCACTTGATTCTATCATCCACAGCCCACTGCCCGGGGCAAGTTCGCTTTCTACACCCATCCTCACCTCCACAATTCCCCCACAAACAAAACTTTTGTTGGATGCTCTTGATTTGAACCAGACACAAACCAGTCCTTCTCAATCACCTGTTAATGAGAACATGCCCCAACAAGTGACTGGGTCTGGTGTTTCAATCATTGCTAACCCACCAACAACACCAGAGGAGGTTACAACCCTTGAGTTACAAGTAAGTTCAAGTGAAGCAGCCACTACAAGTGTTGAACCCACTGGTTTGCACTTGGACAGTGGTTTCATCAATAAGACTTCCTTGAAGGCAATTTCTTCTCTGGGAACATTTGTGTATCCGGTTTTCACTGGTTCACTAAAAAGTGTTTCTCAATTTGAAGGAAGAGGTCCCCAGTACCAAGACAAAGGGGCATCAGTGGATGATTTCTGGGATTCATTTCCTGCGTCAACCACTGTTCCAACCACTGCTAGTGGGAAATCAGATGATCCCATTAAGTTGGGTGATGGTTTAATGTATCAAAAATTGACGGACAGAGTTAACAAGCTTGATACATCTGCTGCAGATATCAAAGACATGCTGCAACAGTTGTTGAAAGCACAAAAGGTACCACCCACTGCTGCTCTAGTTCAACCATCTGTTCCAACTCTAAAGAGCTGTGGAACTTGTTTCAACCGCTGCTCCATCATCAAAGAGAATTAGCTGATCAGCAACATGAGATACAAGTTCAAAAGATCAGAAATCTCATGGAAGCAAGGTTTATGGATACCCAGGCAGATATTAAAACTCTAAAGGCTCATTTATTGAACACCACTAGCACTGCTCCTCCCTCTATCATCTTTGTGGATCAACCACCACCAGCTGATGCCAAAAAGGGGGAGAAAATAAAGCAATGGAAGAAAAAGGGTTATGAAGATGGGTTGTATATTGCACCAGACAATTCTTGCATGCTTGCAGACATACCCTTGCCAGATGGTTCTAAAAAGATTGATGTAACCACAAATGCCATTACTAAGGAAAAAGCTGATGTGAAAAAGGATAAGGAGGCTAAGGATAAAGCAAGGTTTGCACAGGAGAAAAGAGTTTTTATGGAGATGAATGAGCAGGGTACTTCTGAGCCAAAGGATGATGAAAATCATGAGCAGAAAAGAAAGCAGCCCACTAGAAAAGTGAGGCAACCCAAGACCACACCATCCAGATCCATAAAACACTCTTCCAAACCTTCCAAAATCTCCAAACATCAATCTCCCAAACCAGCAGTTGTTAAGACCCCTGTTATATCAACAGCTGTTGATACTTCAATGGTTTCAACAACTGCTAGCCAAACAACTGCCACCACTTCAACACACACCACATCCACTGCCTTACCACCACCACCAAAATACACCTCACCACCGAAAACATCATTATTACCACCATCACCTCCTACTAAAAAGCAGAAGACATCAGATGTCACTACATCTGTTGTAATGACAACAGTGGTTGAAACACCAGTTGTTTCAACAACTGTTAGTCAGACACCATCCACTTCAATCACCACCACTCAAATCACCACCTCTGAACCAACCAAAATGTCACACCCCGACCACGTAGAACAACCAAACGTGGCGGAAAACATCGGGGAGTGTTGTAACAGAATTAATGTTTCACAACCATGGAAATTTAAGTTTCGTTTTATTCATCAAACAAGCGAGTTACATTGACTTTAAACAATAAATAAAGAGTACATAACAAAATTTAACTAGTCTGCATCTTTTATTGTCACTAAGGCCCATGTCCGCCTAAGTGTATCTTGATCAATCCTATGCTTCATTTCCTGAAACACATGTGAAAATAGGTACGTCAGCATAAAAATGCCGGCGAGTACATAGGTTTTGTGAAAATAAGATTCATGACTTCTGTTTAAGAAAATGTTTAGTCATGAACCTTGTAATTTGATTTGTCTTTGTAAATCATTTGAAAAACAATAAGTTCAGATGATACGTATAAGTAAGAGAATAATGCATGGTTAAATGAATAACCATGTAAAATGAGTTTGTATAAGTTAAGTTGTTTGTAAAACAATGTATTGTGAAAAGTATGTTATTTGTATAAAATGTTATATGTCATAAACTGAAATGATTCAAATAACGCTACGATATGTAATACCATACAAACACTTATATATAGGAAGTACCAGCGGCGTATCCACCATGCTTGTATCATATTACACACGCCTCGTTACTTAATCACTTACTCAAACCAAACCAACAATGTAAGATGTCTATGTTTAAACCAATTGCCAAACGTATTGAATAATATGTCAAAAATGTTTATGTCAATATGTAAATCATGTAATGTTTAACCAATGTCAATAATGTTTATGTGTCAAATGTAAATCATGTAATGTGTAACCAAAATGATATGTATAGCTAGTGAAATGTGTCAACTAAACCATATGCACAAGAACATAGTATTGAAGTAAAACTTGGTTTAAATCAAAGCTATGTTTTGTGGAAATGCATGATCAATGTAAATCATGTAATATGTAAACAAAATGATATGTATGGCTAGTGAAATGTATCAACTAAACCATATGCACAAGAACATAGTATTGAAGTAAAACTTGGTTTAAATCAAAGCTATGTTTTGTGGAAATGCATGCTATACTGATACGAACATCTATGCGGTGTTGTGAAAATGCATACATCCAAGCCTTGAGACTGCGGCGATAAACCCTTAAACCACTTAAAGGTTTATCTAAATTATGTATATCGAATTCGGTCATTCCTTTCATCCCCTTTCCCTGGGATGTCCGGAACGGGAGTTGTCAATTCCTATGGTACCACTACCTACTAACGAACGGCGTAGCTAATGTTAATGAATGTATTGTTCCATTGTAAACAACCCAAATGTCATAACAAAATGTAAGCATGTGATGAAAACGATGTACTAAGTATGCACGCAATGGACATACATAGCATAAAATGTAAATGTAAAACGATGTACTAAGTATGCACGCAATGGACATACATAGCATAAAAACAATGAAATCATGTAAAACAATGTACTATAAGTGTACTATTGAACATAGCATGTATATGATGTGAAAACATGAAAGCATGAAAGTAACAAGTAGGCACATGTGTTCCACCCCAAAACGTTTGGAAAACAGTAAAAGAGGGGTCTATGTACTCACTTGAGATTGCTTAGTAGTCCTTGAGTAACAACCAAACAATGCTAGAGATCACGGATATCAAACGGCACCTAATATAGGTAACTATGTTAATAAACCGGACCTAAATCGGAAGATCGGATAGAATGAGGGTTCGTAAACCAAACGAGTGTGGAGACTCGTATAATATGGTTTAACAAAGCCTACATACTAAATGAAACCTTACATAAGTGCTTACGACCCATTACGACCCGTTTAGGTAGCTTATGCTACTTTAACGCGTCGTTCGCGTGAAACGCGTTCGGACCGCTTAACTAGTCCTATGACAAGTGTTATATGCCTAAACATGTTACATAATCAGTTATGTGACAAAAGTTTAGGTTACATATGCTTAATTACCAATTATACATGAAAAGGGTATTCTGGTAATTTAACTAAGGCATATAAACTACCTATCATACAACTACTCAAACGATGTGACCATAGGGTATAACCTCAGAAGGTTATTCCCTACCTACTATGGTCACCTAATGTATTTGGTCGGATCCTAATGATCGACCAAATGGGTCGGGTTCGAAGGTATAAGCGATTTATCAGATCGCTTACCCTACGACCCTAGACAACGTGGTAATCAGTAGGCATAGTCCCAAGGGACTATAACCAACGTGATTACACTCACGTTGCGAAGTTCAAACGAACTTCGCATTGACCATAAACTGGTCAATGCAGAAAGTCAAACAAAGTTTGACTTTCAGACTCGAAAGACTCAAAAAGCAATAAAAGAACGAAAGAATACTTACGAAGGGTCCCCGAATGCTAATCTCGATTCAAGAATCTCAGGTATAAAACAATGGTTTCAACTTAGAGTTTCTCAAATCAAAATTCTAGTGATTTTAAAGCATGGGGGTGGGGTATTTATAGTAAAAGGTCCACCGTTAAGATCGTTTCATGGAAAACGTGCCATGATCTTGCCCGTACATTTGTCGTAAAGTTGTGGTGGCTAAATATCATCCTTATCATCTGACTAAGCATGTGAGAATGTGTGGGTGTGAATGTAACAGCTGCAATCTGCTGTTAGATGCATTTAATCTGGTCAGAAGGTGCCATGCGGCCCGCTTCAGCATGTGAAGAATCTCAGGCGGGCCGCCTGGGAGTCACAGATCAGAAAAAGTTTTGCATAATGACAGTTTCAGTCCCTGCATGTGTTTAAGCCCATTTCCGACACTTCTAAGGCCCGTAAAGCCAAATTTAAGGCCCTAAAATGATGCCTAAACATTGTGGACTTGAAACATGCTCAAAAATATGTCGGATGTCAGTTCGTTTGGTCGTACGACCGCGATGTTCGCTTAATTACGACGGAATGCGCATAAGCGCGAAAAACGATCCAAATGACGCAACGAATGGATTTTTGGCAAGCCAAACACTAAAGCATAATATAGTCATGCTTACATAAATTTTTGGATGTCCGGATGTATTCAGAACGTAAGTTATGCGCGAAAATGCAAACTTGTGCACTTTTTGACGCTTTTAGTCCCTGAATGACCCAAAAGTTTATTTTAGCACACCGAACCCCTCAAAGCCTATTTCTAAGCTATGTAAAGGATATTTAAGGTGTGTTTAACTTATGGTCATGTTCCGGAATGTCTGTTACAGTTCAAATTGGCATACTTTCGCAGTTTGTCATATTTAGTCCCTGTAGACGAATTAACTTGCTTTTGGCATACCAAACCTTCCAAATCTTATTTCTAAGTTATGTAAAGGTTATTTAAGGTATGTTTAGCCTATTTCACTATTCCGGAGTGTTCGTTGCATTAAACTGGTTATATTTACGCATCGGTGCGCGTATAACCTTCCAGAAAGCGATTTAGAGTTTGAAATCGAACAAGAGTTGATATGTGTAAACGATACACATATTTTTACAAATCCCAAGTATGAAATACAATATTTCATTGGTTTGGCATTTGTTTGATGGCCGTGGAGGCACAGGTGTTACAGTCTCCCCTACTTTAGGAAATTTCGTCCCGAAATTTATTTAGAGGAAACTTGTGAGAGCTTGAAAACATGAAGTTGAAAAGATCGGACAACATTGGTTAGGGTTCTCAACTTCTAGTAATCTTTAATAACATCATGATTGCAATGTAAGAGGGATACTTATATACAAGTATATGAAGCGTCATTGGTGCGTCTACCGTAACTCCATTACATCGTTCTCATTTTGTTATTGTTGTCACTATCGGTTCTTACACATAATAAACCTTACTGGGTTTCTGTGCACTAAATTTCATAATTATGTACGCGTCCATAATCAGACAATTCCTTGCACAGTTCACACAGTCTATTTTATAATGTGTAGGGGAAAACCAAATGAACAATCCTTTGATGAGTGTGACTAGACCGCCATAGAATCCTTTTAATTAAATCAATAAATGATCTAAATACACTATCAAGGAGTCTGTTCAGCTACATCACTAGATGTCGTTCTTTAACCAAATTATGAATCAATCTTTTTGACTAGACCACTAAAGGGTCTCTTATGAATCATGGAGTGGTACTATATAATCCAAGGGTCTTAACTATTACATAGAAGCCCATTAAGGATTTAAGGTAGCGCCTTTTGAATATCCTGCTACGAATCCATCATATGAAGATATGAAAGATTCTACGAGGATTTGGATAACGAATATCCAGAGTATACAAAAACACAAAAAAAAATGCATAAAAGAAAACATAAGATGAATAAACACATAGTCGTATAACCACAAAGATTGCTTATTAATTTGTCTTGTTAATTGCGTACATGCATTTAAAGCACACTAGGAATCCATTCCGTGGATTTCATTTGGTACTTTAAACGTTATCAAGAATCTAATTTATAAAGATAGAAAGATTCAAAAAGAAAAATTTGATTTCGATTGTAAGGAACCGAAATATTCGAATTAAGGTACACAAGGAATCCAATTAAGGACTCTGATTTGAATGATGATCATCCACAAGGGTCTAAATGTGTAGATAAAAAGATCCCATATGGATTTTAGAAGTTGAAGATGTTTTGAAACCTTGCACTTGATGTGCTTAGGTCAAAACGTGAAATAAGAATGCTTATGAAGTTGTGATGCTTGATATGTCAAGGCAACATATGAAGCATAATTTGAAGGTTAAGTCAATGTACGAGGAAAATATTTTTGAAAACTATGCATGGGGTTCTTTTAAGAAAAATGTGTTTAACGTTTTTGAAACCTTATATATAATACTTTTGAAATCATAAAGTAGGTGTATTAGATAGATATATTTACAAAAATGTTTTAAAATCATGCGAGATGAATTTTGAAATTATGTATAAGGTTTTTGAAAGACATGAATGATGCTTTTCGAAATCATGCACTTGATAAGAAAATGTATTGTGTTAATATTGTCTTCAGACTATATGAAATATTTTGAAATTAGGAGGGTTGGTTTTGATAACATGGCCAATGTTTTTGAAATAACATAGACAATGCATCTAGAAAAATTGTTTTCAAACTATATGAAATGTTTTGAGATCATAAAGATTGTTTTGAAATACTTGTACTGTGTATGTTGAAAAATCAAAATGTAATGGGTATGAGATTTGAAAATACCCTTAGTTATCTAACCAAGGATTCAAAGGCACAGATGTGCAAAAAGCACGATTACTCATAATTTCCCTTTTATTTCTTGTACTTCATCTCCTGGAATGAAACGAGTACTTAAAATTTTTTTTTTTGAGGGAATCATGAGCGATCATTTGAAAGAGAGAAATCCCAAAAGTAGTTTGTAAGGAACATAGTTCCTTGATGTAGGTATCATAGGAAAATCATACACACATGTAACTATACTTGTATATCAGAATTTGTGAACAACGATTTATTTATAAACAAAACAGATTGTTTCACATTACAAGGAAACAAAAGAACAAATGCATAAGACAGCAACATCTTCTAGTCAGCCAACTGCTCATCCGTGGGTGGGATTTGCATTAGCAAGCTTTGGGCAATCCCTTAGGAAATGGCCCATCTCGCCACAGTTGTAGCAAGACCCTGGTGAGAAACGAGCTTGAGCAGAGTTGGCTTGTGGTTGGTTTGGACCACTTTGGTTTGGGGTAAATCGACAAACATTTGCCAGGTGACCGAGTCGCCCACATGATGCACACAAACGACACTGTAGGTGAGCTAAGTGGTGTGCATTACATTTGTCGCATTTTGGGGCTGTTCCCTTGTATTGCTTCCTAACAGGTGGTGTTGCCACCCGATTGGGTCCTATTTGATTTGGTACTGCTGCTACGCAAACTTTTGCCGTATGACCTTTAAGTCCACAAATTTGGCATTTGCGGCACTTCACATTAGGGTGATGATGAAGGGTACATTGGTTGCACAAGGGTTCAATTCCGTTGTATGGCTTCCTAGCTGGTGGCCTTGCCACATGGCTAGGTCCCGCTTGATTAGGTGTAACCGCTGCGGGTTTCCTTGAAGCCTTACGCTTCCTTGATTTTGGTGCTGGCTTGACTTCTGCTTCCTTTGATGGCTCTTAAGTGGCTTCATTGTCGAGACGAGAGGCTTCTTTGTTGAGACGAGACATGGAAATGCCTAGATCCACAGACTTCAGTATCACCTCACCTATTTGCTGGGCAAATTTGGCTGTTTGCTCGGACATTTGACCGGTGCTGAGAGGAATAGACATTCTAGAAGAAAATGAAAGACATAGGAAGAGGCAAGTGAAAGGTTATCAATACAGAATGGTAACGAATGAAAATTGTGATCATTTTTTTGTTACCTAAGGCAAACAAATGAGATGGTGACAAATCAAAGTAAATGGGTCAAAAATAATGTATCGCGAAGACATGCTCGCCTATAAGTGAACACTCGTCCCAAGAATTCCCAGGTAAGCACAACTGGTCTCGCGTCTGATGAGATGTATACGAAGTGCTTGCCTAGACAGAAAACCCAGAATACAGGCATTCACCCTTCCAGTTTGCACGTGTTCACATTATTTAAAACCCAAAACCTTGACGAAATTTTGAAAACTCAAAGGGGTTCAAAACCATATAATAGAGAGTTCAAAACCTTACAATAGAGGGTTCAAAACCTAGTAATCAATCATCCTAGAACAGATGATTAGTTTTCAAAGTGGTTTTGAATTTTATGTTCTTGTTGTGGTTGTCGCCTAAGGATAGGTGACAGTATTGTTTTATGACTAAACGCAAGTAAACTCGCGTTAGGGTCCTAGAAAGGTTATAGACTAGGTCAAAGTATTACTAATAACCTAATTCCCTATAACCATGAGCTCTGATACCATCTTTTCTGTCACACCCCGACCACATAGAACAACCAAACGTGGCGGAAAACGTCGGGGAGTGTTGTAACAGAATTAATGTTTCACAACCATGGAAATTTAAGTTTCGTTTTATTCATCAAACAAGCGAGTTACATTGACTTTAAACAAGAAATAAAGAGTACATAACAAAATTTAACTAGTCTGCATCTTTTATTGTCACTAAGGCCCATGTCCGCCTAAGTGTATCTTGATCAATCCTATGCTTCATTTCCTGAAACACATGTTAAAAAGGTACGTCAGCATAAAAATGCCGGCGAGTACATAGGTTTTGTGAAAATAAGATTCATGACTTCTGTTTAAGAAAATGTTTAGTCATGAACCTTGTAATTTGATTTGTCTTTGTAAATCATTTGAAAAACAATAAGTTCAGATGATACGTATAAGTAAGAGAATAATGCATGGTTAAATGAATAACCATGTAAAATGAGTTTGTATAAGTTAAGTTGTTTGTAAAACAATGTATTGTGAAAAGTATGTTATTTGTATAAAATGTTATATGTCATAAACTGAAATGATTCAAATAACGCTACGATATGTAATACCATACAAACACTTATATATAGGAAGTACCAGTGGCGTATCCACCATGCTTGTATCATATTACACACGCCTCGTTACTTAATCACTTACTCAAACCAAACCAACAATGTAAGATGTCTATGTTTAAACCAATTACCAAACGTATTGAATAATATGTCAAAAATGTTTATGTCAATATGTAAATCATGTAATGTTTAACCAATGTCAATAATGTTTATGTGTCAAATGTAAATCATGTAATGTGTAACCAAAATGATATGTATGGCTAGTGAAATGTGTCAACTAAACCATATGCACAAGAACATAGTATTGAAGTAAAACTTGGTTTAAATCAAAGCTATGTTTTGTGGAAATGCATGATCAATGTAAATCATGTAATATGTAAACAAAATGATATGTATGGCTAGTGAAATGTATCAACTAAACCATATGCACAAGAACATAGTATTGAAGTAAAACTTGGTTTAAATCAAAGCTATGTTTTGTGGAAATGCATGATCAATGTAAATCATGTAATATGTAAACAAAATGATATGTATGGCTAGTGAAATGTATCAACTAAACCATATGCACAAGAACATAGTATTGAAGTAAAACTTGGTTTAAATCAAAGCTATGTTTTGTGGAAATGCATGCTATACTGATACGAACATCTATGCGGTGTTGTGAAAATGCATACATCCAAGCCTTGAGACTGCGGCGATAAACCCTTAAACCACTTAAAGGTTTATCTAAATTATGTATATCGAATTCGGTCATTCCTTTCATCCCCTTTCCCTGGGATGTCCGGAACGGGAGTTGTCAATTCCTATGGTACCACTACCTACTAACGAATGGCGTAGCTAATGTTAATGAATGTATTGTTCCATTGTAAACAACCCAAATGTCATAACAAAATGTAAGCATGTGATGAAAACGATGTACTAAGTATGCACGCAATGGACATACATAGCATAAAATGTAAATGTAAAACGATGTACTAAGTATGCACGCAATGGACATACATAGCATAAAAACAATGAAATCATGTAAAACAATGTACTATAAGTGTACTATTGAACATAGCATGTATATGATGTGAAAACATAAAAGCATGAAAGTAACAAGTAGGCACATGTGTTCCACCCCAAAACGTTTGGAAAACAGTAAAAGAGGGGTCTATGTACTCACTTGAGATTGCTTAGTAGTCCTTGAGTAACAACCAAACAATGCTAGAGATCACGGATATCAAACGGCACCTAATATAGGTAACTATGTTAATAAACCGGACATAAATCGGAAGATCGGATAGAATGAGGGTTCGTAAACCAAACGAGTGTGGAGACTCGTATAATATGGTTTAACAAAGCCTACATACTAAATGAAACCTTACATAAGTGCTTACGACCCATTATGACCCGTTTCGGTAGCTTATGCTACTTTAACGCGTCGTTCGCGTGAAACGCGTTCGGACCGCTTAACTAGTCCTATGACAAGTGTTATATGCCTAAACATGTTACATAATCAGTTATGTGACAAAGGTTTAGGTTACATATGCTTAATTACCAATTATACATGAAAAGGGTATTCTAGTAATTTAACTAAGGCATATAAACTACCTATCATACAACTACTCAAACGATGTGACCATAGGGTATAACCTCGGAAGGTTATTCCCTACCTACTATGGTCACCTAATGTATTTGGTCGGATCCTAATGATCGACCAAATGGGTCGGGTTCGAAGGTATAAGCGATTTATCAGATCGCTTACCCTACGACCCTAGACAACGTGGTAATCAGTAGGCATAGTCCCAAGGGACTATAACCAACGTGATTACACTCACGTTGCGAAGTTCAAACGAACTTCGCATTGACCATAAACTGGTCAATGCAGAAAGTCAAACAAAGTTTGACTTTCAGACTCGAAAGACTCAAAAAACAATAAAAGAACGAAAGAATACTTACGAAGGGTCCCCGAATGCTAATCTCGATTCAAGAATCTCAGGTATGAAACAATGGTTTCAACTTAGAGTTTCTCAAATCAAAATTCTAGTGATTTTAAAGCATGGGGGGTGGGGTATTTATAGTAAAAGGTCCACCGTTAAGATCGTTTCATGGAAAACGTGCCATGATCTTGCCCGTACATTTGTCGTAAAGTTGTGGTGGCTAAATATCATCCTTATCATCTGACTAAGCATGTGAGAATGTGTGGGTGTGAATGTAACAGCTGCAATCTGCTGTTAGATGCATTTAATCTGGTCAGAAGGTGCCATGCGGCCCGCTTCAGCATGTGAAGAATCTCAGGCGGGCCGCCTGGGAGTCACAGATCAGAAAAAGTTTTGCATAATGACAGTTTCAGTCCCTGCATGTGTTTAAGCCCATTTCCGACACTTCTAAGGCCCGTAAAGCCAAATTTAAGGCCCTAAAATGATGCCTAAACATTGTGGACTTGAAACATGCTCAAAAATATGTCGGATGTCAGTTCGTTTGGTCGTACGAACGCGATGTTCGCTTAATTACGACGGAATGCGCATAAGCGCGAAAAACGATCCAAATGACGCAACGAATGGATTTTTGGCAAGCCAAACACTAAAGCATAATATAGTCATGCTTACATAAATTTTTGGATGTCCGGATGTATTCAGAACGTAAGTTATGCGCGAAAATGCAAACTTGTGCACTTTTTGACGCTTTTAGTCCCTGAATGACCCAAAAGTTTATTTTAGCACACCGAACCCCTCAAAGCCTATTTCTAAGCTATGTAAAGGATATTTAAGGTGTGTTTAACTTATGGTCATGTTCCGGAATGTCTGTTACAGTTCAAATTGGCATACTTTCGCAGTTTGTCATATTTAGTCCCTGTAGACGAATTAACTTGCTTTTGGCATACCAAACCTTCCAAATCTTATTTCTAAGTTATGTAAAGGTTATTTAAGGTATGTTTAGCCTATTTCACTATTCCGGAGTGTTCGTTGCATTAAACTGGCTATATTTACGCATCGGTGCGCGTATAACCTTCCAGAAAGCGATTTAGAGTTTGAAATCGAACAAGAGTTGATATGTGTAAACGATACACATATTTTTACAAATCCCAAGTATGAAATACAATATTTCATTGGTTTGGAATTTGTTTGATGGCCGTGGAGGCACAGGTGTTACACAAAACACCACCAACCTCTCTTAAACCAAAAAGGAGAAGGGTAATTTTGGATGATGATGATTCTCCACCACCACCACCAACATCTTCACAATCTCTTTCACTTGTCACTATTCCTAACCATGTTCCACTCTCTTCTGCACAAGTCTTTAACCCAACCACTGCCATTGTCTCTGTAGCTGCTCAGTATCCTTTAGAGCTTGCAGCTGTTAGAGAAGAAATAAAGTCTTTCTATTCAGAAGATGATCCTGATAAAAGGAGCTTGCCATCTGTTGAAGGATATCCAAGACCTAAAAATATTGAAGAATATTTAAAATTGAAAGGTCAACAAGCAGAGGATATCTCTAAAAGAAACTCAAAGGGAAAATCTGACAAGGAAATCCAAAGATATTTTCAATTCCTACTTACACAAGTCAGAACTTTGGAGCAATTTTCTAAAAATCTTTGTCAGCAGTTGTCAGAAAGAGCAGATGAGACCTTGAGAAAAGACTATCTTGATAACATTATGGCTTACAAGAAATATAGGGGAGAAAGGTACATGTACAAAGAATGGACCATTCAAGAGCTTGAAAGTGAAGCAGCCAGAATTCAGGATATGAACAAAAACAAGGTAAAGCAGACTCCACCTGACTGGTCAAAGTACAAGAAAAATGTACCAGAAAGGACTTTGCAGTTGAAGAGGATGAAAGAAGAGCTGATTACAACTGATTTTGAGTCAAGGAACCAAGTGTCAAGATGGAAAGAGGAGAAAGTGATGATTTCTTACAAAAGGCTGGAAGAACTAAGGAAGAAAAATCCTAATATTCCACAAAAGCCTGACTATCCTGAAACAGTGGTTTCAGCTGAGCCACAAAAGCAACAATTCAAGAGATCCACTACTCCACCTGCGGCTTTCATCTATCAAAGAAGGAAACAAAAGCAGATGGATAAACTAACAGCAGAAGATAAAGATGCAGAGGATTATCTTGTAAAAGAAGGGGTTAAAAAGATGATTGAAGAAAGACTTGAATCTGCCCAAACTTCAACCACTGCTCAGCCAGTTATTACCAGGCCACCATCTCCAAACCCATATGCAATAAAACCTCTCCCAATAAACCCATTGGACTCAAAAGTACTAAAGTGGAAATCTGACAAATAGACCCACGTACTGACTCTGATCAAGTCCAGTGGTGAAGTGAAGAAAATATCAAGGGAACAAGCATTGGGCCTGGGTGTTGAAGATCTGCAAGATCTCCTTGATCTTCCACTGTGCAGGGATGAGGATGATACAGATGCCCTGGACTTTGAGTTACAACTTAAAGGACAAATAAGGGAACTGTTGATGAGCCAATAAAGATCTACAATAATGAAGGGTTTTGGCATCATTTGTTCCAGGGGAGATTGTTGGGATTGAACCCTACCAAAGGAATAGTTGATTAAAGCCAAATCTGGATCAAAACAGTGGATCCAGAATAAGCAGTGGATGTATACAAGTCTCTCCCCGTGAAAATGATTCTAACAACTGATGGCCTCTATCCACTGTCCATATACAAGTGTTATTCTAGAAACAACTGCTGATCATGTAAAAAGACTGATGAAGATTGAAGACCTGTTGATCAATCTACTGTTATGGGTCAAGCACTGCTGATGATACAAGTACTGCTGGAGTCACAACAGTGGAAGGAGAAGGCAGTAGTTTAGTCTTTCTTTTCTATTGTATTGTTTATCAGTAGTTAGCTAAGCAGTGTTTGTATAAGGTCAGTAGTTAGAGTTTGTTAGGAGGTTAGCTGTCACTTTCATGATGACGTCAGCCAAGATGCTTCAGTGGTTTGCTCGTTCCTATAAATAGAACAGTACCATGTACTGTTCGATTAGCTCTTTCACCACTTGTCTTCCTACACGAACAATTCTCTGTGAGCTCAGGCTGAGGGGGAGTTTGTAGTACATGCATGCAAAGTTGTAATCAGTGATTGGAATAAATTTAATCATTTGGTTCAATGTTCAAACATGTATGTTGAAAGCATTTCTACTATTTAATTGTGTGCAAAGTTTAATTCCATTTTATTTCCACTGCAATTACTTGTTCATCTTCATTGATTTCTAAACAAAAACACAATAAAAAGGAAACTCAGATCCTAACAGAATCCTTACAGGGAATGGAGGCGCAATTGGTGGCAAAGGAGGATGGAACACTGTACTTTATGGGATGAATTTGGGTTCCATTCTTCGGCAACCTACGTGCGATTATTTTGGACGAAGCTCATAAGTCAATTTACTCTATACATCTATGTTAGGATCTGAGTTTGGTTTTGATTGTGTTTTACGTTTGAAATAAGATGAAGATGAATGAGTAGTGCAGCGGAATTTAAGATGGAAACAAACTTTGCACACAATCAAACAGGAGAATTGCTTTAATCAAACATTTTCAACAAAGAACCGAAAGATTGAATTTATTTCAATAACGATTACAATGCATGTATGAATACAAACTCCCCCTCAGCCTGAGCTCACAGTGATTTGTTCGTACAGGAAGAAAGATGGTGAAGAGCTAATAGAACAGTGCATGGTACTGTTCTATTTATAGGCATGGACAAACCACTGAGGCATCAATGCTGACGTCACCATGAAAGTGACATCTAACCTATTAACAACTGATCTATACAAACACTGCTTAAGCTAACAACTGCAATACAATACAATACAATACAATACATTACATAATTAAACTAAACTACTGCTGGTCCTTTCACTGTTGTGACTTCAGCAGTCCTTGATAACTACCAGCAGTGCTTGACCCAAAGAAGTAGATTGAACAGCATGTCTTTAGTCTTTGACTTGATCAGCGGTTGTAGGCCAGCAGTTGTAACGATCTGTAGATAGGAGGTCAGCAGATGTTGAAACCACTTTCAAGGGGAGAGACTTGTAACACAACATCTGCTTATTCTGGATCCACTGTCCTGATCCATTTTTGGCTTTAATTATCTATTCCTCTGATAGGGTTCAATCCCAACAATCTCCCCCTGGAACAGATAATGCCAAAACCCTTCATTATTGTGGAACTTTATTGCCTCATCAACAGTTCCCTTATCTGACCTTTAAGTTGTAACTCAAAGTCTAGGGCATCTGTGTTATCTTCATCCCTACAAAGTGGAAGATCAAGGAGATCCTGCATATCTTCAAGACTTAGGCCAAGTGCTTGTTCCCTTGTTATTTTCTTCACTTCTCCACAAGACTTGAACACAGTCAGTACATGGGTTTGTTTGTCAGTTTTCCACTTTAGTACTTTTGAGCCGGTGGGTTTCTTGGGAGATTTTTATTGGATGAGGAGTTTGGTGATGCTGGCCTATTGATGGCTGTCTGAGCAGTGCTTGCAGGTTGATTTAGGCCAAGAGTTTCTTCTATCATCCTTTTAATCCCTTCTTTTACAAGGTCATTTCCTGCCATCATTTCGTCCACTGTTTCAGCATCCAACTGTTCTTGTTGCTTTCTTTTATAGATGGCAGCACCAGTTGGAGCAGTGGATCTCCTGATTTGCAGTTTTGGTGGTCTTTTTGAAACCACTGCTTCAGGGTAGTCAGGTTTTTGTGGAACTTTAGGATCTTTCTTCCTTAATTCCTCCAACCTTTTGTAGGTGGACCTGACTGTTTCTTCTTTCCATCTTGCCACTTGATTTTTGGACCCATAGTCAGCAGCAACTAATTCCTCTTTCATTCTCCTCAGTTCCAATGTCTTCTCAGGCACATTCTTTTTGTACTTTGACTAATTTGGAGGAGTGTGTATGACCTTATTCTTTATCATTTCTTGAATCCTGGCTGCTTCTTGTTCAAGTTCAGGAATAGTCCACTCCTTATACATATGCTTTTCTCCCTTGTACTTCTTGGTTGCCATGATGCTTTCAATGTAGTCGTTTCTCAAAGTTTCATCTGCTCTTTCTTAAATTTGTTGACAAACATTTTTTGCAAATTGTTCTAAGGATCTGACTTGAGTAAATAGAAACTGGTAATGCCTTTGAATTTCTTTGTCAGTTTTTCCTTGAGAGTTTCTTTTGGAAATATCCACTACCTGTTTAGCCTTAACTTTCAAATATTCTTCAATGTTGTTAGGCCTTGGATATCGTTCAACTGATGGCAACTTCCTTTTAGCAGGGTCATCCTCATAGTAGAAGGATTTGATCTCTTCTCTAACTGCTTCAAGTTCTAGAGGAAATTGAACACCTGCAGGAGTAATGACATTGATTGTTTGTTGAATTTGAACTGAAGAGAGAGGAACAGGGTTTGGAATAAGTGCAAGAGATTGTGAAGATCTTGGTGGTGGTGATGGAGAATCATCATCAAGTATAAGTATCCTTCTCCTTTTTATTGTAGGATAGGCTGATGATGTTTTGGGTGGATTAGTGATGGTGATTTGAGTGGTGGAAGGTGGCTGACTAACAGTTGTTGAAACAACTGGTGTTTCAACCACTGTTGTCATTACAACAGATGTTGTAACATCTGATGTCTTCTGCTTTTTAGCAGGATGTGATGGTGGTCAGGTTGTTTTTGGTGGTTTTATTGGTGGAGTGATTTTTGGTAGTGGTGGTAAGGCAGTGGTTGTGGTGTGTGTTGAAGTGGTAGTTTGAGGTTTGGAGCCTTTAGTAGGTGGTTTAGAAGCATGCTTTTTAGGTTGCCACACTTGTCGAGTGGGCTTCTTCTTTTCTTCCTTGGGATTTTTATCATCCATAGGTTCAGAATGACCTTGTGCATTTAGCTTCATGAAAGCTCTCTTCTCTTGTTCCCACCTGGATTTATCCTTAGCCTCTCTATCCCTTTTTACACTTGCTTTTGCTTCATGTAACACCTCGAAAATTCATGTCCAATAATATATCGACACGTGTCATGGACTTTAAACGTGTAAAGAACTGATTTAGAAGGACTAAAGTTGACAAACAAAGAAACAATGTGAATATAAGGGTTCAAAGTGTCAACAATGAATAAATATACTTCATAATAGCCCCACATGATGTTGATACCCTTAAACGAATAAATCATGGATTATACGAAGCTAATTGTGAAAGAAAGTGAGGAATTACAAACTACAGGGGTTAAATGTGTCAACATGTTTAAAGTATACCTCTGAGTGACCTTTTAGAAAACCCGAAGCTTTGTAATGATTAATTATACTCACGAGAATAAGTGATAAAAATTTCACAAGGTTTCGTTAAAGTATGAGAAAGTTATGACAATATTCGTATACGAGGGGTTAAAAGCGTCAACGTTGGAATTTAAGGCTTTACGGGTGATCATAAAGTTAACCAAGGACTTAACGAAGTTTGTATATGTCTTGGAGCGCTTAAAAGTCAAGTTAGAGGGTCAAAAATGCAAGAAAAGAAGTTAAAACCACGTTTGGAGGGACCGGGGACCTAAATTGCAATTGTTGAAAGTTTGTTGACCGGACATGACCCTCACACGGGCCGCGTAAGACCAGGCTGGTCTCTTACGCGGGCCGCCTCAGCATGCCAGCATCAGAAAAACATCACAGCTGCCTGTCTAGCCTGTTTAACCGACTTATGAGCATGGATTTTGATACCAGGGGCTTGTTTGATGGTTTAGAAAGACCTAGGGACACTTGGGATGATCAGGAATCATACCATAGACTATTGTGGCATGATCTTGATGAGTTAAACTCACTATATAAGGAGATCATTGTTGCAACATTTTGACACCCACTTGCAAACTTTCACAACTCACTTTCTGGAGGTTCCTGGAGCTCAAGACCCTTTCCTAGTAATCATTAGTCGTGCACAGGACCTTGGTAAGTGTCATTAACCTTCCTTAATTCAGTTTTGCTTAGTTTATTAGCTTAAAGTCAAACCGTCGTAATTAAGATTTGACTTCGTCATTAATCTTAATTTGTCCAGTCAACTTCCAAATTGAAAGTACCTATGAGTTGGTAGTTATGTGGGCAATAAACCCTTAAAAGGGCACCCTCTGATTCCCACTCTAACTAGGTCAATTGTCAGGTCAAAGCTAATCTTAAAAAGTCAACAGAAAGCTTATTTTCAAATAAATGCATAATTAACAATGTAGAAGCTATGCAACCTGTTTTATCACTAATATAACTTGGTAATTAATGTAAGAACATGTCTAAACATGTTCAACCCGACAATTTTCAGTTTAACCGAAAGTCGCAAAAGTAGACTTTTGCTTTGACTTTCAGTTCTGACCCATTAGAGCATAGTTTAGAATTGCTTTAGAGATTTATTAGGACCAACTTACAAGTTAGTATAACCCTCTGTGATTATACAACTTGATTCATTAGTTATCCGATTCATATGCATATTTCCGTTAAATGCCAAAATGTTGACTATTATGCCCATATGACCTTAAAACATGAATTTTGAAAATGTAAAAGAGTAGAAACCTTAGTTACTGATTTATAAACTTGTACCTAAAATTTGACATCAGTTTGAGGTCTAGATTAAGAGTTATGCTCATTAGCGTAATTAGAAAGCTTTTTAGTAATTAAACAGTGTAATTAGCGTATAGCCTATCTAAACCCGATTTTTGATACCAAAATTTTTACCCACTGATATAAAATAATATTTTGGGATTTTTGGAGATTTTTATTTATTTTTAGGCTAAGCATAACATAGAGTTCTAAGCTTGATCCGGTAATTTTCGGTTTTGCCCTTTTAGGCTATAAAAGGAGTTTTACCAATCCTTTTGATACCAAACCTTTTTCTACTGATCCAATATGATAGATAGAGTATTTTAAGCCTTCTGGAATAATAAAAATATTAGCTTTTCTTATAAAACCCGGAAATAGCTTAAAATCGTCTTTTTAAGCGTTTTAACGCATAGTATGTATAAAAACTATTTCAAACATATAAGGGTTGATGCCTATTGATATTTTCAGTGAATTTTTATATTTTAACAGTATGCAAAAGTTTTAAACTCAGGTTTCCGGTTTTGACCTTTTAGGCTTAAGTGGAATTACCAAAATACCCCTTCGGTGCATAGTATGGTTAGAAATGATAATTTCACATATAGGTTATACCCAACTGATATAACTTAGTAAATTAAGTATTTTTACTGATTACATCAGACCCGAAACTCAGATTTATATTTAAATTCTTTTATAACCTTTAAAATGACCAAAATACCCCTACGGGGGGTAATTTGAGTTTAAATCCGTTTTGGGCATAATAGAAGATATCTTACTGATGTCACAATATATTTAAGGCATATTAACTTAGGAAACCTGTGTATGACTCATTTGGTTACCCGTTACGCACTTTTCGCGTTTAGATCGGCTTATGTAACTAGTTTGCATATATTAGCCGAAACGGGTCAAACCATATCGTTTTCATCTCAAATCCAGAATGTGTTTAGTTTACCCATATTAAACAAGTGTCCAAGCTTGTTGGGTCAAAACCACATTCTAAACCGGTCTTCGCTTTATCATGCGTTTGAACCGTGTCTTCCTTTTGAAAACTAACCGGTCTAAAGTCTAAACCTAATTAAAGACCCGTTAGGATTCTAATAGGTTGTTAAAAACCTTTGTTCCAGATTAGGAGCCCAGTAAAAGCTATGTGCACTTGTTGTATTTGATTTATACTTTGCTCAGGTAAATACTCTTAACTTATTTTCCCTACACGGGCTTGGGATACGGTACTATAAAAGTACCGCTTGGTCGGGTGTGTAGTCATTTAAATCGGATTGTGATTGACGTATTTACATAACTCGTTTTTTCTGTATTATTTGGTGTATGGGCTTTGGGGGTTAAATGACCATGTCCCGGATATCCTTGGCATCATTCAAAGAAATGGCCACGACCTAAGAACGGGGTGTAGGCGTACACCTGACAGTTGCATTATGTAAAAACTGGTAATCCACTTAAAGGAATCAACCTTGTGGGCATTATACCTGTGGCGTGTCAGTTAATCTTGACCGACTCTAACAACCGGCCCTGACGGACGACAAATAAGTAAAACTGTATACAAGATTATTTTTGAATAATTGTCCCAAGTTATAAAAGATATTTTTGCCTAAGTGCATTCAAATCAATTTTTAAACATTTTCAAAATGAGTCAGTTAAGTTGTATTTACCAGTGTAAACTGACGTATTTTCCAAAAAGGCTAAATGCAGGTACTATACGTAATAGGCTGGCTACTCCTGGCATCATTAATTAAGTCTCGCAAGCTCTAGATGCTGAAGTCTGTTGAACAAAGTTTCCTTTTTATTTGATCCGCCTGTGGATCTGTTTCAACTATTTTGTGATACTTAATATTACAATTTATTCAGTTGAAATGAATCTATCTTTTGCTTCCGCTGTGCATTTAAATTTGTGTTGTTTGACTATGACGATATCAATTACGTCACGATACTCCCCACCAGGCCCACCGGTAATACGTGGAAATATCGGGGTGTGACAGGTTGGTATCAGAGCCAACACTGAGTGAATTAAACACTAGCCTTTTGTGTTTAATCTCAGTTACACAGTTGCACGTTCCTCGATTCTCGAGTCTAGACAAAGAACTTAGCACTAATCCTAATTCGTTTTATTTTGTCCTCTATTTGTTTTCTTGTTATTTTTCTGTTTAGCCCCTGCATGGGCAAGTCTTTTCAGTTAGAAGTCCCGTTTAGGGCAACCATGTACTTGTTTAAATTTTAGTGGAACGGTTAGATTTAAAATATCATTCCTTTTATAAGATCTACCATTATAATAAAATGGCAAAATCTAAAAAGGGACAAGACCTAGCTCATTTGTCATCTTAAGACCGGGCCAAGATGGTAGTTCCTCAATTAGATTCAGATCCTTGTTTACATCTCAATTTAGGATTGTTCTGCGTTAAATATTAAAAAGAATCTTAAAGGTAAAACCTAGTCTATATGTTGTTGCAGACATGGCCAAGATGGTAAAACCTATTCAAAAGATTCCAATCCTTGTTAACATCTGAAAACATGTTAACATTGGTGTCAAAAATGTGATTCGATAAAATCGCATAAGTCATCCTTAAATTGGATTACTCCAATTTTCTTTATTAAAATAATCATCCCTCTAAAGATGAAGTGCCTACGGGCTATAATCAACGTCCTCTGAGACTAAAGACAGTAGTAGCCTACAACTCCCTGTCAAGAAAAGGTAAGGAACTTTGATTCAAACCTTAATGCCTTGATTCCATAAAATCTAGGCTTATAAATTAAACTTGTCTACGTGACTAGGCCTTTTTGTGCTATTATTAAATTATAATTAGGGATTGTAATAAAGATCCTGAATATGAATATATTTAGCAAATTGACCAAAAATAGTTATTAAAACCATGGTTAATAAATCGTCAAGAACGATAGCAAGCCATCCCCTGGAGAATAATGAGAATACTAGGATCTTTATTACAATCCCTAATTATAATTTTCTTTTATGTAGCAATTAAAGCTACATGGCTAGGTCGGAAGAAGTAAACAGCCATCCCCTGGAGAATAATGAGAATACTAGGATTAATATAACCAGGGAAGAACTCCGTACACTGATTGATACAGCTGTATCTAAAGCTGTGGATAGGAAACTCAGGGGGTCTAGTGGGACGCACAGTAGAACCTCATCAGTACCCCACACTAACTCTGACCCTAAGACTCATTCAGAGGCTCATAGCAAGCCACCCTCTAAGAAAGATGAACCAAAGAAATAGGATGTTCAACACTCCTCAAATCAACACACAGTGTTCCATCTAAGAGAATAGTATTTGACAGGGAACCACGTGCCAAGTCCTGCACTTATAAATACTTTGTCTCCTGCAAACCCAGGGATTTTACTGGGGAGAAAGGAGCGATTGATTGTATGACCTGGTTGGATGAAATGGACACCGTGGTTGATATCAGCGGTTGTGCTGAAAGGGATGTAGTGAAGTATGTATCCCAATCATTCAAAGGAGAAGCACTGGCATGGTGGAAGTCTCTCAATCAGGCTGCTGGAAAGATCCCACTCTACAATCTGACATGGGATCAGTTTGTTGCTCTCATTAAGGAGAATTACTGCCCTCAACATGAGGTGGAAAGGATTGAGTCAGATTTCATATCATTGGTGATGAATAATCTAGATTGTCAAGCTTACCTCACTAGTTTCAATACCCTGTCTAGGCTAGTTCCGTATCTGGTAACATCGGAGCCCAAGCGAATTTCTCGCTTCATTGGGTGTTTAGCCCCAGAAATTAAGGCCAATGTTAAGGCATCGAGACCTGCTACTTTTAGATCAGCAGCTGATCTATCTCTGTCTCTTACTTTAGATGCGGTCAGATTGAGATCGCTTAAAAATTCTAAAGAAGGTAAGAGAAAGCGTGAGGATGATAACTCACGAGGGTCGGAGAAGAAGCACAAGGGAAACACTGATTCCAAGAAGTTTGGGTCTGGAAAGAGTAGTCCACGAACAGGGGAGAAGCCAAAGTGCACGACTTGCCAAAAACGCCACTTTGGAAAATGCACACTTGAGTCCAAGTCTCAATCAGGACCAACTGCATGTGGGTTATGCAAGTCTAAAGAGCACAAGACTGTGGATTTCAAGAAAATTAAGGATGCCACGTGCTACAACTGCAATGAAAAAGGGCATATCAAGACCAACTGCCCTAAATACGCCAAGAAGCCTGATGAGGTCAAGAAGACCAATGCAAGGGTCTTCCGGATGGATGCAAAGGAAGCTGTTCAGGACGACAATGTAATAACAGGTACCTTCCTCATAAATGATGTTTATGCAAGAGTGTTATTTGATTCAGGAGCTGATAAGTCATTTGTAGATAATAAGTTTTGTAAGTTGCTGAATTTACCTGTTAAAACCTTAAGTGTGAAGTATGAGGTTGAATTAGCATATGGAACCATAGAAACCGCATCAACCGTGTTAGATGGATGTGTTATATCCATTAGGAACCATTCTTTTCCATTGTCCTTACTTCCTTTGAAGTTAGCCGGTTTCGATATAGTTATAGGCATGGATTGGTTATCGCATAACCAAGCCTAGATCGTCTGCAGTAAGAAGCAAGTGGTGATTAAGACTCCGTCTGGTAAGTCACTTACCATTCAGGGAGATACCCAGTATGGACTGCCTGAACAAGTGTCTATGCTCAAGGCATCTAGATGTTTGAAGAACGGTTGTGTCATTTATATGGCACAGGTGACTATTGATGAACAGAAGCCCAAGGTCGAAGATATTCCCGTCATTTCTGAGTACCCTGAAGTTTTCCCGAAAGAACTACCTGGTTTACCACCAGATAGGCAAGTAGAATTCAGAATTGACATCATCCCTGGAGCAGCACCTGTCGCAAGGGCGCCTTATAGGTTGGCACCAACAGAGATGAAGGAATTGAGGACACAACTAGATGACTTGTTAGCTAAGGGTTTTATTAGACCTAGTTCGTCTGCATGGGGAGCACCTATCCTGTTTGTAAAGAAGAAGGATAGATCGATGCGTCTATGCATCGATTATCGCGAGCTTAATAAAGTCACTATCAAGAATAGGTATCCTTTGCCCAGGATCGACGATCTGTTCGATCAATTACAAGGGGCAAGCTATTTCTCTAAGATTGATTTGAGGTCAGGCTATCATCAATTGAAGGTTAAAGATGAAGATGTACAAAAACTGCATTTAGGACTCGCTATGGCCATTACGAGTTCCTAGTGATGCCTTTTGGGCTCACTAATGCACCTTCCACATTCATGGATCTCATGAATCGCGTCTGCAAGCCTTATTTGGATAAATTCATCATCGTCTTCATCGATGACATTCTCATTTACTCCAAGAGTCAAGCTGACCATGAGAAGCATCTTCGATGCATTCTGGAACTGCTTTAGCAGGAGAAGCTCTACGCCAAGTTTTCAAAGTGTGAATTCTGGCTTCGTGAAGTCCAATTCCTTGGACATGTGGTTAGTGAGCATGGTATCCAAGTAGATCCCGCTAAAGTTGAAGTTTTCAAGAATTGGCAAGAGCCAAAGACGCCTACAGAGATTCGTAGCTTTCTAGGTTTAGCAGGATATTATAGGCGATTTATTGAAAACTTCTCAAGGATTGCTGCACCCCTAACTTCGTTGACGCGTAAGAATATTAAGTTTGACTGGGGTCCTAAGCAGCAGGAATCCTTTGACATACTTAAGCAAAAGTTGAGCAATGCACCAGTATTGACATTACCTGATGGAATATAGGAATTTGTAGTATATTGTGATGCATCGCACACAGGTATGGGATGTCTGCTTATGCAGAAGGGCAAGGTTATTTCCTACGCTTCTCGACAACTGAAAGTGCATGAGAAAAATTACACAACCCATGATTTGGAGTTGGGTGCCGTTGTATTTGCACTGAAACTTTGGAGGCACTACTTGTATGGTACTAAGTGTGTGATATACTCTGATCACAAAAGCCTTCAACATATGTTCAATCAGAAGGACTTGAACATGAGGCAACGTCGTTGGATGGAAACTTTAAATGATTATGACTGTGAGATAAGATACCATCCATGCAAGGTGAATGTAGTCGCCGATGCCTTAAGCAGAAAGGAAAGGATGAAGCCCATAAGAATAAATGCCAAGAGCATTGAGTTAAAGAATAGTTTGAATGAAAGGTTGTTAGCTGTGCAGAAGGAAGTTGTACTAGAAGCTAACTATCCTGATGAAAAGTTAGGAGTAACTGCTGAGCAGTTATCTCAGGGCAAGGACGGAATCCTGAGATTAAACGGATGAATATGGGTTCCAGCATATGGAGGACTTCGGGATGTCATCCTCCAGGAAACCCATAGTTCTAAATACTCCGTTCATCCTGGAGCTGATAAGATGTACCAGGATCTGAAGGCAAACTATTGGTGGATAGGCTTGAAGAAGTCTATAGCTACCTATGTAGCCAAATGTTTGACGTGCGCACAAGTTAAAGTTGAGCACCAGAAGCCGTCAGGTTTGCTACAACAGCCTGAACTTCCCACCTGGAAGTGGGAAATGGTGACAATGGATTTTATCACCAAATTGCCAAAGACAAAGAAAGGAAATGATACTATTTGGGTGATAGTAGATATACTGACTAAGTCAGCACATTTCCTACCCATCAAGGAGACTCATAGCTCCTATATATTAGCCAGTTGTACGTAGATAAGATTGTATCTCTTCATGGCGTACCAGTGTCTATTATCTCGGACAGAGATACTAGATACACATCTCATTTTTGGAAAAGTTTCCAACAGTCTTTGGGCACGCGCTTAAATTTTAGTACGGCTTACCATCCTCAGACGGACGGACAGAGTGAGCGTACAATCCAAACTTTGGAAGACATGCTTCGTGCATGTGTAATTGACTTAGATGGTAGTTGGGATAACCACCTGCCATTGATCGAGTTCTCCTATAACAATAGCTACCATACAAGCATTCAGGCTGCGCCTTTTTAGGCATTATATGGTAGGAAATGCAGAACGCCTATTTGTTGGGCAGAAGTAGGAGAAGCTCAGTTATCAGGACCTGATATAGTCCTTGAAACGACTGACAAGATTGTCCAGATTCGTGATCGCCTGAAAGCTGCCAGGGATAGGCAGAAGAGTTATGCTGATAAAAGGGGAAAACCTCTAAAGTTTGAGGTAGGTGATAAAGTTCTGCTTAAAGTATCACCCTGGAAGGGAGTGATGCGATTTGGTAAGAAAGGTAAGTTAAGCCCAAGGTATATAGGACCATTCGAGATCATCGAATGTGTAGGAACAGTGGCTTATAAGTTAAACTTACCTGAAGAGCTCAGTGGTATTCACAATGTATTCCACGTCTGCAATCTGAAGAAATGTCTAGCCGATGAATCGCTAGTCATACCACATACGGATGTGCATATAGATGGGAGCCTGAAATTTGTGGAAAAACCTATGTCAATTGAGGATCGACAGGTTAAGAAGCTTCGAAGGAAGCATGTACCGATCATAAAGGTTAAATGGGATTCCCGCAGAGGTCCCGAGTACACGTGGGAGGTAGAATCCACAATGAAAGAAAAGTACCCTAATTTATTTCATTAAATCTCGAGGTCGAGATTTCTTTTAAGGGGGTGAGGATGTAACACCTCGAAAATTCATGTCCAATAATATATCAACACGTGTCATGGACTTTAAACGTCTAAAGAACTGATTTAGAAGGACTAAAGTTGACAAACAAAGAAACTATGTGAATATAAGGGTTCAAAGTGTCAACAATGAATAAATATACTTCACAATAGCCCCACATGATGTTGATACCCTTAAACGAATAAATCATGGATTATACGAAGCTAATTGTGAAAGAAAGTGAGGAATTACAAACTACAGGGGTTAAATTTGTCAACATGTATAAAGTATACCTCTGAGTGACCTTTTAGCAAACCCGAAGCTTTGTAATGATTAATTATACTCACGAGAATAAGTGATAAAAATTTCACAAGGTTTCGTTAAAGTATGAGAAAGTTATGACAATATTCGTATACGAGGGGTTAAAAGCGTCAACGTTAGAATTTAAGGCTTTACGGGTGATCATAAAGTTAACCAAGGACTTAACGAAGTTTGTATATGTCTTGGAGCCCTTAAAAGTCAAGTTAGAGGGTCAAAAATGCAAGAAAAGAAGTTAAAACCACGTTTGGAGGGACCAGGGACCTAAATTGCAATTGTTGAAAGTTTGTTGACCGGACATGACCCTCACACGGGCCGCGTAAGACCAGGCTGGTCTCTTACGCGGGCCGCATCAGCATGCCAGCATCAGAAAAACATCACAGCTGCCTGTCCAGCCTGTTTAACTGACTTATGAGCATGGATTTTGATACCAGGGGCTTGTTTTATGGTTTAGAAGGACCTAGGGACACTTGGGATGATCAGGAATCATCCCATAGACTATTGTGGCATGATCTTGATGAGTTAAACTCACTATATAAGTAGATCATTGTTGCAACATTTTGACACCCACTTGCAAAGTTTCACAACTCACTTTCTGGAGGTTCCTGGAGCTCAAGACCATTTCCTAGTAATCATTAGTCGTACATAGGACCTTGGTAAGTTTCATTAACCTTCCTTAATTCAGTTTTGCTTAGTTTATTAGCTTTAAGTCAAACCGTCGTAATTAAGATTTGACTTCATCATTAATCTTAATTTGTCCAGTCAAATTCCAAATTGAAAGTACCTATGAGTTGGTAATTATGTAGGCAACCTTAAAAGGGCACCCTCTGATTCCCACTCTAACAAGGTCAATTGTCGGGTCAAAGCTAATCTTAAAAAGTCAACAAAAAGCTTATTTTCAAATAAATGCATAATTAACAATGTAGAAGCTATGCAACCTGTTTTATCACTAATATAACTTGGTAATTAATGTAAGAACATGTCTAAACATGTTCAACCCGACAATTTTCAGTTTAAGCTCGGTTCGGAACCGAAAGTCGCAAAAGTAGACTTTTGCTTTGACTTTCAGTTCTGACCCATTAGAGCATAGTTTAGAAATGCCTTAGAGTTTTATTAGGACCAAGTTACAAGTTAGTATAACCGTCTGTGATTATACAACTTGATTCATTAGTTATCCGATTCATATGCATATTTCCATTAAATGCCAAAATGTTGACTATTATGCCCATATGACCTTAAAACATGAATTTTGAAAATGTAAAAGAGTAGAAACCTTAGTTACTGATTTATAAACGTGTACCTAAAATTTTACATCAGTTTGAGGTCTAGATTAAGAGTTATGCTCATTAGCGTAATTAGAAAGCTTTTTAGTAATTAAACGGTGTAATTAGCGTATAGCCTATCTAAACCCTATTTTTGATACCAAACTTTTTACCCACTGATATAAAATAATATTTTGGGATTTTTGGAGATTTTTATTTATTTTTAGGCTAAGCATAACATAGAGTTCTAAGCTTGATCCGGTAATTTTCGGTTTTGCCCTTTTAGGCTATAAAAGGAGTTTTCCAATACTTTTGATACCAAACCTTTTTCTACTGATCCAATATGATAGATAGACTATTTTAAGCCTTCTGGATTAATAAAAATATCAGCTTTTTTTATAAAACCGCCTTTTTAAGCGTTTTAACGCATAGTATGTATAAAAACTATTTCAAACATATAAGGGTTGATGCCTATTGATATTTTCAGTAAATTTTTATATTTTAACAGTAAGCAAAAGTTTTAAACTCAGGTTTCAAGTTTTGACCTTTTAGGCTTAAGTGAAATTACCAAAATACCCCTTCGGTGCATAGTATGGTTAGAAATGCTAAATTTCACATATAGGTTATACCCTACTGATATAACTTAGTAAATTAAGTATTTTTACTGATTACATCAGACACGAAACTCAGATTTATATTTAAACTCTTTTATAACCTTTAAAATGACCAAAATACCCCTAGGGGGCGTAATTTGAGTTTAAATCCGTTTTGGGCATAATAGAATATATCTTACTGATGTCACAACATATTTAAGGCATATTAACTTAGGAAACCTGTGTATGACTCATTTGGTTACCCGTTACGCACTTTTCGCGTTCGGATCGGCTTATGTAACTAGTTTGCATTTATTAGCCGAAACGGGTCAAACCATATCGTTTTCATCTCAAATCCAGAATGTGTTTAGTTTACCCATATTAAATAAGTGTCCAAGCTTGTCGGGTCAAAACCACATTCTAAACCGGTCTTCGCTTTATCAAGCGTTTAAACCGTGTCTTCATTTTGAAAACTAACTGGTCTAAAGTCTAAACTTAATTAAAGACCCGTTAGAATTCTAATAGGTTGTTAAAAACCTTCGTTCCAGATTAGGATCCCAGTAAAAGCTATGTGCACTTGCTATATTTGATTTATACTTTGCTCAGGTAAATACTCTTAACTTATTTTCCCTATACGGGCTTGGGATACGGTACTATAAAAGTACCGCTTGGTCGGGTGTGTAGTCTTTTAAATCGGATTGTGATTGATGTATTTACATAACTCGTTTTATTCTGTATTATTTGGTGTATGGCATTTGGGGGTTAAATGACCATGTCCTGGATATCCTTGGCATCATTCAAAGAAATGGCCACGACCTAAGCACGTCAGAAATGGCCACGACCTAAGCACAGTGGCATTATGTAAAAACTGGTTATCCACTTAAAGGAATCAACCTTGTGGGCATTATACCTGTGGCATGTCAGTTAATCTTGACCGGCTCTACCAACCGGCCCTGACGGACGACAAATAAGTAAAACTGTATACAAGATTATTTTTGAATAATGGTCCCAAGTTATAAAAGATATTTTTGCCTAAGTGCATTCAAATCAATTTTTGAACATTTTCAAAATGAGTCAGTTAAGTTGTATTTACCACTGTAAACTGACGTATTTTTCAAAAAGGCTAAGTGCAGGTACTATACGTAATAGGCTGGCTACTCCTGGCATCATTAATTAAGTCTCGCAAGCTCTAGATGCTGAAGTCTGTTGAACAAAGTTTCCTTTTTATTTGATCCGCCTGTGGATCTGTTTCAACTATTTTGTGATACTTAATATTACAATTTATTCAGTTGAAATAAATCTATCTTTTGCTTCCGCTGTGCATTTAAATTTGTGTTGTTTGACTATGACGATATCAATTACGTCACGATGCTCCCCACCGGGCCCACCGGTAATACGTGGAAATATCGGGGTGTGACACTTCAGCTAGTGCATTTTCAGTAACATCAATCTTTTTACTACCATCTGGCAAGGGAATGTTTTTAGTCATGTTTTCCTTTTCTGGTTCAATATAAATACCATCTTCAATTCCCTTCTTTATCCGCTGTTTGATTTTCTCCCCCTTTTTGGCATTATCTGGAGGAGGGTTATCAAAGAAGAGAACAGTGGGAGGAACAGTGCCAGTGGTTTTCAGAATGTGGGCTTTTAAAGCCTTGATGTCAGCTTGAGTATCTTTAAACCTTGCTTCCGTGAGGGTTCTGATCTTTTGAATTTTGGATCTCATGTTGCTGATCAGCTAGTTCTCTTTGATGTCGGAGCAATGGTTGAAATAAACTCCACAGCTCATTAGATAATGGAGCAGCTGTTGGGGGTGGTGCAGTAGTGGATGTAGACTTTTGAGAATTTAACACCTGCTGCAACATTGTTTTGATGTCGGCAACAGATGATTCAATTCTGTCCACTCTCTTCGTCAATTCTTTATATTTTAAACCATCACCCAAATGAATGGGATCATCTGATTTCCCACCAGCAGTGGTTGTATCAATGGTAGACTTAGGGAATGTATCCCAAAAGTCATCCACTGATGCCCCTTGTTCTTGGTACTAGGGACTTCTTTCCTCATTTGTGGACACTTTGAACAGCTCACCAGTGGTTAAAGAAAACTCACCAGTGGTTGCCCTAGTTGCCTCTGAAGAAATTGCCTTCAAGGGAGTCTTATTGATAGAACAACTGACCCAATGTAGACCAGTAGGTCCAACACTAGTAGTTGCTGCTCCACTTGAACTACTGACAGGAGTTACTTGTAACTCCTGCAGTGTAACCTCCTCAATTGTTGCTGGGATTACAGAGGTATAGGCATCAGACCCAGTCACTTGTGGGAGTGTACTCTCATTGATAGGTAGTTGAGAGGAACTGGTTTGTGTCTGAGCTATATCAACTGCATGCAACAAAGGTAGCATGGATTGTGGTAAGATGAGGGGTGAAGGTATTGGTGTAGAAAGAGACATGTCCTTGGGATCAGGACTGAGGAAGATGGACCCAATTGGACCCAGAGCTTCATAATTTGGGGTCCCTGTGCTTACAACCTGATCCTTTTGTGAGGATGCAGGAGGAGTTTTAGGCAAAGGTGGAGATCTTTCTACCAACTGCTGTGAGGAAGTAGCAGCAGTGGCTATTGGTGACTTTTGTGTTGTCACTGGCAGTTGCTCTAGGATCTCATCTTCCATAGTAGCCTTTTTGATGGGTTTGGGGGGTTTTCTGGATGGTTTCTTTTTGGTCTTTTTGGTAAGGGCAGGTGTGGGTTTCAAAACAGTGGTTACCTGGAGCAGTGGGCTCAGCAACAGATACCTGAGGAGCAGTGGTAGCTGCTAAATTCTGCTCAGGCACCTCGGCTTGTGTTTTTGTAGGTTTTAACATTCTTGTGAATGTTTCAGGTGTTAAACTGTTTATTTTAAAAGGAGAACCCTGTACAAGTACATGGGCATTATTTTCTGAAAATTTTTTTATCAAAATATTAACTCAAAAATCTTGGAAATAATAGAAAAGCGTTTTTCTCAACATTTTTGACCAAATTATCGAAGATTACATGGGAATAATTAAAATTTTCACCTTTAAGTATAGCATAACCCAGGTATTGTATCTTCAACGGGATTTCATTGAAAGCAGTGGTTTTGTTAGAAACACACATAAGGAGGGTATGAAATAAAAACCTTATAGCAGATGGAAAACTGCCCTTTTGTAAAGTTTCTATTTTCATTTCTTCTCCATACCCTCTTTTAATGAAATCTCCTTGGTACTTTGTTTTCGGAAAAAAAAATTTACCTTCCAGATCATTGAGCTCAAAAACTTCAGATATGGCTTGAGGTGTGATAGAGATCTTTACACCTTTTATTGTGGAATTAATGGCAACAACCTTTTTGTCCATCTTCTCAAGAGTAGCATTTTTTCCGAAATTCTCGTTGAGTAGCAAGGTAGACAGTTGCATTGTAAGTGAGCAAAGTTTTGTATTTTGTGGAGGATAATGTGTCTATGATGGAATCGAAGGTCTTTGTGTCACTGGGTTTTTCAAGAATACCCAAGTAATTGTGAGACCATTTGTATGGAATTTCAACCTCGGTAGGCTCCTTTATTTTGGATTTGCTTGCCTTTTTCACCATGATTGAAATAGAGAATGGGAGAAATGAAGTGAAGACGATGAAGGTAGGGAGAGAATTTTGGGGAAAAACTGTTTTGAGAATAGAATTTTGAATTCGATTCGACAGTGAAAACCCTGTTTTGGGGTTTAGGGCAGGGTTTTATATGAGGAAAAAGTGTATGCTGATGTGGCAGCGGTTACAAAGATCTGACGGATAAATACTGACCACGTGTCAACCCCTGATGAAAGGATGAAATAATGGAGGACAGTTGTTTGAGAAACCACTGATGAAGCAATACCAGTGGTTCACAAAGGAAAATGAAAACAGTGGGTGACTTTCACTATCAGTGGATAGCTTGTGTCAGTGGTTTTAAAACACTGAAGTGTGACATCAGTGTTTACCAAGGAAAATGAAGAAACGGAGGTTAACTTTCAGCAGTGGATAGCAAATAACAAACAGATGTTTACACCAATCAGTGGTTATCGCAGACTTTTAAGGATTTAATGAAAATTTCATTTTTAGCTATTTTTAAGGATGGATTTTTTATTTTCTGAAAACATTTTAATGCTTTTATTCATAGAAAAACAAGATTTTGCTTATTATTCCATGTTTAGCATGCCAATCCTAGAGACCAAGCTTTCAAAGGTGGATGTATCTAATGCTTTTGTGAGCACATCTGCCAGCTGGTCTTTAGTTGGAACATAATGCAGAGAAATCAAACCTTTTTCATAGCAATCCTTCACAAAGTGATGTCTGATGTCGATGTGCTTGGTGGTTGAATGGGAAACTGGATTTTTGATGATATTTTCTGCTGCCTGGCTATCCAACATGAGTGGTGTCTTTAAGGCAGTGATACCAAAATCCAGCAACTGGTTTTGAAGCCACATGAGTTGGGCTGTACAGCTTGCAGCAGCAATGTATTCAGCTTCAGCAGTGGATGTTGAAACAGCTGCTTGCTTTTTTCTTTGCCATGAAACCAAGCAATTGCCTAGAAACTGGCACCCTCCTGAAGTGGACTTCCTTGTGGTGTTACATCCGGCAAAGTCGCTGTCTGAAAAGCCTGAAAGCTGGATATTCCCATTAGTTGGATACCAGATACCAAGTGTGGGAGCACCTTTTATGTATCTGAAGATCCTTTTTACAGCAATGAGGTTTGATTTTCTGGGAGCTGATTGACTTCTTGCACAGACACATGTTGCAAACATGATGTCTGGCTAGATGCAGTTAGGTACAGTAAAGACCCAATCATGCTTCTATAAAGTGTTTGGTCAATCAGCTCATCCTTTTCATCAGACATGATTAGCTTATTGGTTGCCATGGGTGCTGCATGGTTTACAATCATTCATATCAAATTTATTTAAAAGTTCTTTAGCATATTTACTTTGATGAATGAAAGTTCCATTTTGCATTTGCTGAACTTGGAGACCAAGAAAGCATTGCAGCTCACCCATTGCACTCATTTCAAAATCAGCTGTCATGAGTTGCCTAAACTCTTCACACATTTTATTACATGTGCTTCCAAAAATGATGTCATCCACATAAATCTGGACAATCATCAAGTCTTTCCCTCTCCATTTTAAAAACAGTGTTTTCTCTATTTTACCTCTTGTGAAACCAATGGAAAGTAGAAAGGTGGAAAGAGTTTCATACCAGGCTCTTGGTGCTTGTTTCAGTCCATACAAAGCTTTATTTAGCTTGTAGACATGATCTAGATAAAATGGATCCTCAAAACCAGGAGGTTGACAGACATATACCTCTTCTTGAATCTTACCATAGAGGAATGCACATTTGATATCCATTTGATACACCTTGATGTTGTGGTTGACAGCAAAGGCCAGGAATAATCTGATAGCTTCTAGTCTTGCTACAGGGGCAAATGTTTCATCATAGTCAATGCCCTCTTCCTGTCTGAACCCTTGAACCACAAGCCTAGCTTTATTCTTGACAATAATACCCCTTTCATCAGTTTTATTTTTGAAGACCCACTTTGTGCCAATAGGACTTACATCCTCTGGCAATGGTACAAGCTCCCAAACTTGTTGTCTTTTAAACTTTTGGAGTTCCTCTTGCATGGATTCTACCCAGTTGTTGTCTTTTAGTGCCTCTTTGTACTTGACTGGCTGATGGAGAGATAGAAAACCAGCAAAAAGACAAATGTTTTGGGATTGACTTCTTGTGAGCACCCCTTCACTGATGTTGCCAATGATTTGGTCAGGTGGATGAGACTTCAAGAATATTAGATCTCCTTTGTATGGAACAATGGCATTTAATAGTGAAGGCTGCAGATGTGAATCATCTGAGCTAACCATTGCTGGTGACTTTGATGATCCAGTAGTGGCTTCAAATGGAGGTGGAGGAATAGGAGGAACAGGTGTGAAAACATGTTGACTTTTATCAACTGTTTGATGGCTTTTGTCAACAGTGGTTGATGATGATGGGCTACTTTGGTCAACAACTGTTGAGGTAGCAGTGGTTGAGCTTTGACAGCTATTGTGAACATCTGCTGCTCTTCCAATTGATGCAGACTTTTTTTGTGGAATGATGACTTCATATCCATAGTCTGATGGAGGATTTTCTGATGGACCTGCATTGTTAGTCTTGACAGAAACATTTTCAAATGTGAATTTATCAACATCAAATAATTCTGCAGGATTTGCAGGGATTTTCATTGATGAAAGTTCATTGAACTTCACATTCAAAGTCTATTCCACTGTTTTGGTCCTTGTGTTGAACACTTTGTAAGCCTTAGCAGTGGTTGAGTATCCCAAATGATAACCACAATCAATTTTGGCTGCGAACTTAGAGATAGAATCTTTTAAGTTTAAAATGAAACATGGGCGGCCAAAAACTTTGAAATATGAGATCAGTGGTTTTATTTTATACAGCAGTTCATAGGCAATCTTTTGATGCATGGGGTTGATTAAAACTCTGTTCTGGACATAGCAAGCAGTGTTTACTGCCTCTGCCCAGAAATTTAATGGCAAACCTGAATCAGCAAGCATGGTTCTGGCAGCCTCAATCAATGTCCTGTTCTTTCTTTCAACAACCCCATTTTGTTCTGGTGTTCTTGGAATGCTGTACTGCCTCACAATTCCTTTTGACACACAGAAATCATCCAACTACTTATTTCTGAACTCTGTGCCATTATCACTCCTGAAGACTTTTACTGGCAAGTCAAACTGCTTTTCAACCTGTTTCACAAAGTCTTGCAGAATGCCTGCAGTCTTATCTTTTGAGTGTAAAAGGTAAGTCCATGTAAACCTGGAAAAGTCATCAACAATAACCAAACAATATCTTTTCTTCCTAAGACTCATGACTTTAACTGGGCCAAACAGATCAATGTGAAGAATTTGCAAGCACTTGGTTGTTTTGGACTCTTCAATAGACTTATATGAGCTTTTATGTTGTTTTCCTTTTAGGCAAGAAAGACAATGCTCAGGACAGGTGAACAGTTTTTGAGGTAAACCTCTTACTAACCCCTGTTTTGACAAAGCAGTGATTGTCTTCAGATTTGTGTGCCCCAATCTCCTTTGCCATAATTCTGTCTCTTTGTTAGAGGCAGCTGAGAACAGACAGGCATTAGTCCTGGGGCTCTCTTTTGACATATCAACTACATAAACATTGCCACTCCTTTGAGCAACAAGTTGGGTTTTTTCATTTTTTATTATTTCTTCAATCTTTTCAACCATTTCTGGTCCAACAATCCTACAACACTCCTTTGTAAAGAATGAGCCATAGCCCTTATCACTCATTTGTGAAACACTTAGGAGGTTGAATTTTAGATTGTCTATCAGATTGACATTTTCAAACTTAACATTACCAGACTGAACTGTACCAGACCCCATAACCTTCCCTTTACTATTATTACCAAAGGATATATCACCTCCTCCATGAGTTTTGAAATCCTTGAGTAGGGCTCAACATCCTGTTATGTGCCTGGAGCCTCCACTATCTACATACCAAAGACTATCTAAGAATGCAGAAGCTCCATGCACATCAAGTAAAAGGTTAGTTCATTAGGGTCTCCAAAGCCAATAAGGCTTTGGATGGGGTCTCAACAGTGTCTAGGTTAAGTTCAGGTGGATGGACAGTGGTTAGCTCAGGGGTTTGAAAAGTTTTGGAACTGTTTTTCTCTAACCACTGTTGGGGGTCTTGCCCTATCAGCTGTTGATACCCAAAGGGATTCCTATTCACTATTGGTTTAGAAGGCCTTTTGTAGGCTTCATAAACATGTGGGACCCTTGGGTATGGTGGTTGACCTTTACCTCTTCGGTATTGGTTAGCACGGGGTGCATCAGTCACCTGAACATCTCTTTTAACAGAGGTTTAGTTCAGCTGTTTTGTAACAGTTGTTTGAACTAGCACAAACAGTGGTTGATTCTTTGTGAATTTGACAGATGGGTTTGATGAACTCAAGGATGTTTTTGCAGTGTACTCATTCTTCTTTACATCAAAGGATTTGATGTGACACCCACGACGAAACCAGGTACACCCTAAACGGTCCAAAACTATAAAGCACACTTAACACTTTAATTTCGCGAAAACCTTAAAAACATGTGTGACTTATATGCTTGATTAACTGCTATCCGTTATGTCTCGGAGGAATCCGAGAACACGTTATGAATGACATGACACTAATAAGGACCCATGATGTGAAATTGGTATCCTTAGACTTTAAACACGTGTTAAACCGGAGCTTTCCGTTTAACAACGCTTTAAACCTTTGACATTGATTATTAGGTTATCGGTAGCATCATTTAAGATTTCGAGTTCCAGGAACAACTTAGTTTAGTCTCATAGACTGTGACATAAGGTTTGAAGTTAATCAGAGATCGGGCACGCAAAACGAAGCAGCTTCCCGGTTAGGGAAACGCTTTCGTTTCAGGAATAATATAAGGCAATAAAAAATGCAAGGAATGATCGATCAAGCTTAAAAACACTTAAACCACCCTAATACAAGTCTTTTATGATAAAAACGTAACTGGGTTCGGATTTCAAGACGGTTATGCATGATTTTTAAAACCGAGTCTTTTGACACTAAGTACGCGCAAAACAGAGTCCTTCACGCAAATCGCGAACTTGTCCGGGACCCGTAAATGAACCTAAACACTCAACGAAAGATAAACATCATCTTTAAGTGCTTAAAACGAAGCACGACAAAGCGAGGGTGGGGTAGGGGCACCCCCCTTATTTTATTATATTTTTTTCTTTTAAATTCCTTTATTTTCCTTTCAAAACTCCTTCATTCTTCAAAATCCCTGCTCCAAACCCTTCATCTCAGCTGATCCTCATCAAGAACAAGCCTCAAATTAAAGGTATCAACCTTAATTTTTATGGTTTTAAGCATGGTTTCTTGATTAAACATGGTTTAGGGCATGAAAACCCTTTTTAATCCATGATTTTTGGAAGTTTAAACATGTTTATGGGCTGAATATGAACACCATATGGATTCCCTGGTGTTATATGGCAGCCATGGTTACAAATCTTTGGGGTTTGATACCCTAATCAACACCTATTCGACAGAAATCGCTTAACTAGTCGATTAATCGAAAAACAAGGAAATAAAGCTTGATTGATCTAAGTTCTAGCATATTTGGATTGTACATGATGTGTAGGTACTGAATATAGCCCACACATACTTCTGGACTCACAAGGAACGCTCAGAATCGAAGTAATCGCTAGGTATATGACCCGAAACTTGAATCTAGACAAGGCAGAATATTGTTCGGACTATAACTTTGTCCGTGGGTGTTGGATTGAGCAGAAATTTGGTGTGGTGATGAAGGGAAGTGTCAGGAAGGTCCGCGTAAAATTTTAGAATTTTTGGAATTTTCTACGATTTTTGGTGAAATTTTGACTGTTTTACAAAAAGAATTCTGAAATAAATACCAAGCGGATTCAATAAATCACCAAATTTTACAAAGACCCTAAAAACATATGAGAACCGTTCTGGGAAAATTCGGAGTCTATTGGTTGAGTTTTAATTTGGGTTAAAATCCGCGTTTTTAGGAATTTTTGGTAGCCGGAAACACACCGAAACAAAATCGGAAAAATCTTAAAATTTTTGGAGATGTTTTTGGAAACATAAGGGACGTCCAGGAATGTTTTGGGAATTTTTGGATCAATGATGGTAATTAAAGTTAATTATGTGGTTAAATATGGTTTATAAATAATTTATTAAGGCAAGTAAAATGCCAAAATAAATTCCCAGAAATTTTTCCCGTATTCTACAGATTTTTACTGAGTTATATAAAAATTTTCAGAATTTTATTCAAATTATAGATAAAATGGGAATTTTGGGATTTAAAAATTGATTATTTTAAATCAATTTCGGCAGATTACCGTGTAACGAACCTGCCGGAACTGGGAACCGACCCAACCCGACAAATATTATAATTGGAACACGGGGAATATTCTGGAAGATTCCAGGGCGGAGTGGACACTTGGGGTGTGTCCAATACCAGTTCGGGAAAATCCCCGACGGTGGAAACGGAAACTCAAAATTGGGCAACCTGGACTCCCCAAACACCCAAACTCCCTTAATGAGTAGTTAATAATTCTTAAATAACAACGTGTTGGCACTATTGGTATTCCCGTACCGTTATCCGAAAACGTTAAACTACTGACATTGGCTGGCACGCGAACCGGTGCCCGGAAGCCAAACTGAAAACTAATACTACCCTGACCTCCATACCCATACCCGTGTCCTATAAACTCAATCCGGGGTGAAAACTCCTGACCAAATCCAAGTTATAACCATTACCGACTTAGATACTGATTTGATTCATTACTTGCATGTGTGCCATTAAAGCTGATTTCGTTGATTAAACACTCTTTAGCCGTGACTACTCTTTGCACTGTGAGTTCCCTTCCCCCACTTTTAAACTGTTTTACTGTTTTCTGGGGTGATTTGCATGTTACAAACTGTGTTAATTACACCAATTTGCTATGATGTGACTTATCTAACACACGATATTAGCCCCGATACAAGTGATTAACGTAAGCCGTGGGCAGTGGATAGTACTATTGGTCTGACAAACCCAGTTGCCGCCGGACAGGTGCGGACGGTAGCCAGGCAACTGCACGCGTCCTAACCAGGTTATGTTGATAGACATAACTACCCGAGGGCATTGAACTTCATGAGATGCAGTTGGTGCGAGTATGTGTCTGTGTGACACGGTACGATTAAAACAGTCTAGGTTTCACTTGTGACACTCATGTAATTCCATCTATGAACCGTAATATGTGCAATTAAACATGTTGATACATTTTGAAACGAAACAACCAAACCAGTGGAACTCACCAGCAACGTTTAGCTGACCCTTTTTAAGACTTATGTGGTTCATGGGAACACGCAGTTGTAACATACATATAGTATGTAATCAACATTTTCTAATTAATAAAAAGTAGTGTCTTTATAAACAATGTGCTTGTACCAGAGGTGTCTGTTGCATCCCACATTTTTTCTTCCGCTGCAAATCGAGGTGTGAAATTTGAGATACACACATTCCTGAGTTTTGTGGTTAGATTTACCACAGATGGTGCAAATCTTAGAAGGCTCAATAACACTTGTTTTGTTGATATCATATGCTTTTAGATGAAAACAGTCTTTTGTTAGATGATTCTTCTTTTCATAGAAATCACAAAACAAGTTTTTAACTTTTTCTTTTCTTTTCTTCTTCTCAGACTCCTTTGCAATAGAGTTTTAAACTAATGTTGGGATGTCTTTAAGAGGAATGACTTTTGCCTTAGGAGCTTTTACACCATCAGTGGTTGTGAAGTCCATGGGCTTGAAGTTTTCAAGAATGTCACACTCATCAGACCATGTGGGTTTAAATTGGTATTTCTCAAGTTCCTCAAAAGTTGAGGACCCCACAGAACTTTCCAGAGAGATTTTGTTACCAAGTTTGTCAGTTATTTTAACTTCCTGGCCATTCTTATTGGTTGGAATGATTTCCACAGAACCAGCTTGATTTGCAGCATTGTTTTCAACTTGGTGATATTTTCTAAACCCAATGCCAAATTTTACATTACTTTCAAGCTGTTCCTCAAGCATGATCTCATAACCTTTACAGGATTCCACCCATTTTTCACAAGTGATTTGGGTGGATTCCAACTCCTTTTTGCAAACTTGATATTTTTCTATCATTGTTTGGAGTTGGTCCTTGGTTATGCTATGCTCTTGTTTGATGCTGCAAATTTCACTTTCCTTTTCATTCAACTTGTTTTTCATTTCTTTTAATGACTTTTCAAATTGAACTTTAGAAGTTAACATCCTATCCCTAAGGTTTTCATTCACCTTTTTAATGTTAGCAAATGCTATGATGCATTTTTCTGAACACAGATCTTTAAGAACCTGAGGTGATACCTTGGATGCAACCATCATTGCATAATCACAGGTATGATCACTTTCTTCTTCAGCCTTTTCTTCTTTTTCACCTTCTTCCTTCTCTTCTTCTTCTTCTTTGGACCAGGGGTCAGACAGTGGTTCCAACAGGGGTTTTGAACTTTCTCCCAACAGTACTTCATCAGCAACAGCAGTAACCACTGCTTCAGCAATTTTGTCCACTGTTTCAGCACTTGACTGTTCTTCTTTAGCTTCCAGCCCCTCCTGTATGGTCTCCAAAGCTACAAAACAGATATCATTACCAGAAGCAGTGCTTTAAGCATACAGTGCAAAATTTTCATCTCCTAACTCCTCAGGTAAACTGCTCCAGTCAACCAGCCCTTGTGTGAAAAAGCTTTGTTGGTCTGGTTGAACCACTGTTGGTGCAGTTTGTTGAGGTGCAACTTGTTGCACCTGAACCTGGGGAGCAGGGGCTTGGACATACTGAATTTGGGGAACAGTGGTTTGTACATAATGCACAGGAACAGGGGTTGCAAGATGTGCATAGTGAGCAGTGTTAGCATGGGCAGCAGGGGTATATTGGGCATAGTGCACAGTGCTTTGGTTGTTTTGTAGTCTGGGGTTTGAGCTGGGATGTGTAATAATTGGACCAGTGGTTTGACTCCTGCATTCCCTATCAATATTACCTAGCCTATTGTACTTATAGTACTTGATCTTGGACTTATCCAACCCCACTTTTAGATTCCCATGTAACCCTGGGAATTTTCTCCCTGTCCTTTTGTAAAACTTGCTAGTTCTTACACTTAGCAATGCCAATTGATGCAAAATGTCTATTTCTTCAAGGTCAGTTGGATCAAAATGTTGTAAGTCATTGAGTTCAAAGCACAGAGTATCAGAGTTCTGGCTTTCTCCATTTGCTGTGAAAGCAAAGTTTGATGAGTGAGGATCAGAGTTGAAATTTGCACCAGCAGTTATGTCAATAAAATGATCATAACTCTGATCCTTACTGCTGCTAGACTCTTCCTGACCAAAAGAGCTGTGTTGCCAAATGTGTAGTGATCTGCAACTTTGCCAGACTCTTTCAACTTCTTTTTCTGGTTTAACTCCCTTTGATAGGTCAGGAGTCTACCATGAAGTTGGGTCAGTGTCAGATCTTTGAACTCAACAGAGCTTCTAGTCACAAAAGCAATGGTGTCCCAATTATCAGGAAGTGATCTTAAAAACTTGCTATTAACAGTTGATTTTGGAAATTCAGTATTAACAACTTTAAGTTCACTTATGAGACAACTAAATCGCTCAAACTGTTGTGTTAATGTTTCACCCTTAACGTGACAAAAGGTTTCGTACAGTTGGTTCAAAATTTCCCTCTTGTTTTCAATAACTTCTTCAGTTCCCCCAAACTGTTCCTTCAGTGCATCCCATAATTCCTTGGCACTGTTACAGTGTAACAGTCCAGCATAGATTTCATTGGGTAATGCAGAAGCAACAATGCTAAATGCCTTGGCATCCAATTCAAATTTTTGATAATCCAGTTCAGTATAGTTCTCAACCTTCTTCGGTTCCTACTTACCTGGATCCTCAGCACTCGGCACCATTGGAACATGTGGTCCAAAGATAACCGACTTCCAACATCTAGTATTCTGTTGAGCAAGGATGTGACCCATCCTTCTCTGCCAGATGTTGTACTCATTTCGCTTCAACATGGGTGGTTTGAAGAGAGAACCGATATTATTGTTCATATCTTGTGATTGTGATGTCATCCTGGTTGTTTTACAGGCACTGGTTAATCAACTTTGATCGTAATTAACCCTTACTCTGTTTTTCAACGAAACGAACAATTTAACAGTATCAAGAATTATGAGTTGAACTATTTATGTCAAAATGACTGTTAGATCAAATTTGACTGATCAAGCTCTGATACCAATTGTTAGGATCTGAGTTTCTTATGATTATGTTTTTGTTTGATAATTAAGAAAATGAACAAGTAATTGCAGCGGGAACTAAATGGAAACAAACTTTCATACACAATCAAACAGGAGAATTGCTTTCAACACACATGTTTTAACATTGAATCGAATGATTAAATTTATTTCAATCTTCAATTACAACTTTGCATGCATGTATTACAAACTCCCCCTAAGCCTGAGCTCATAACGATTTGTTTGTACAGGAAGACAAGTGATGAAAGAGCTAATAGAACAGTACAGGGTACTGTTCTATTTATAGGCACGAGCAAACCACTGAAGC
>JARYGA010013232.1:0-46750 GCA_030545235.1 Helianthus tuberosus | reverse complement strand
TGATAATCGTTGGTGCCGTCGCTTCCCCCGTGATTCCCACTACCATCTAGGCTTCCGTTTCTGTGTTCAGTATTGTGCCAACAAGTCTCCTTGGGATGTCCTCTCTTGCCACAGTTGTCGCATTTTCCATATTTACATCGCCCGACATGATGACGTAGGCAATTGTCGCACTGAGGTAGGATACCCATATACCCTTTTCTCTTTTTGGCCTTGTTTTTGTTATTCGCCCGATCACCTCCTTGAAATTCACTGAGCTTCCTTTTGTTCTTTCCAGATGACTCTACCAGAGTTTCCTTCTTCTCGTCGGGGGTTGAAAGTCTTTCCAATCTAAGTGCTTCCTTAGCGAGCGTCAAACTCATCATACTTGCAACCGTAGTTGTTGGTGGCGTTGATGTTGTCATCAAGCTCAAGGCTTGAGGCGCCAGTTCCCACATGGATTGCTCCATTTTTTTCAATTCTGGTTCCACCAGGTACGGAATGACTCGCGACAAATCATGAAGCCTTTGCACGTGTTCCACCACTTTTGGACCTTCCATCTTCAGCTTCCAGAATTCGAATTCCAGCTTTTGGATCTCCATCTGAGAACAATACTCCTTACACAACATTTCCTTCAGCTCACCCCATGTTAACGGATATGCTGCAGTCTCGCACATTATTCGAACCCGAAGGTTCCACCATATCAGAGCCTCATCTTAAAGCAGTCCGGAAACGTATGGGACTTGTTGCTCTAGCGTACAACCGCTCATTCGCACAACAGCATCCACATTCTCAACCCATTTTACAAAAGCTATGGCGCCTCCAGTGCCACCATAGTTCAGGGGTTTGCAGTCTAAAAACTGTTTGTAGGTACAACCTGTACTCAAGCAATCAACATCACAGTAAGCATTAGCAAAGCATACTGGGAATTTTCCAAACGTGTTGTAATATGTCTTGGATAACTTAAACATTACCGTTAGGTGGGTTATTCCTTGAGGTACCTTCGCTGCGTTTGTAGCGAAGAACCTCGTGCTGAGCTATGACTCGTGAAGCGTGCGCTTACCATTCTGCCTCGGTCAGTCGAATGATCTCTTGATGAGACATCTTCTAGGAAGAAGTTCGGGTTAGTTAGGTCTTGTTTGTTTAGAGAATGTAAACATTTGTTTGGAGATTATTTGCACGTAATAAATTGTCATATCAACACATCAAGTGTCACACCCCGACCACGTAAAACAACAAAACGTGGCGGAAACGTCGGGGAGTGTTGTAACAGAATTAATTGTTTCACAACCATGGAAATTAAAGTTACGTTTTATTTATCAAACAAGAGAGTTACATTGTCTTAAACAAGAAACAAAGAGTACATAACATAATTTAACTAGTTCTTGCTTCGTTTTAAGTCACTAAGGCACAGGTCCGCCTAAGTGTGTCTCGATCATCCTATGCAACAGGTCCTGAAAACACATGTGAAAATAGGTACGTCAGCATAAAAATGCCTGTGAGATACATAGGTTTTGTGAAAATAGGATTCATGACTTGAGTTTAAAGAAACTGTTTAAAAAAAAAGTAGCCATGAATCTTGTTGAGTGTTCCTTTCATAAATCATTTGAAAAGTGATAAATAAACCAAATGATATATATGTATAAAAGAACAATGTATGGTTAAGTGAATAATCAAGTAAAAAGAGTCTGTATAAGTTAAGTTATTTGTAAAACGATGTTTATGTGAAGATTGTATTGTAGATGTAATATGTCTAAACTGAAATGGTTTAAATAACGCTACGATATGTAATACCATAAAAGCACTTATATATAGGAAATACCAGCGGCGTATCCACCATGTTTTTATCGTATTACACGTCGCCTTGTTACTTAAATCACTTACCCAAACAGCCACCAAGATGAAATGTTTAACAATTGTAGAAATGTTTATGTATGGTCAAATACAGTTCACACGGTTCAACAGTTACAAACGGTTCATATAATCAAATGGTTACAACGGTTCACATAGTCAAATAGTTACAACGGTTCACATAGTCAAATAGTTACAACGGTTCACATAGTCAAATAGTTACAAACGGTTCAAAATGTAATATAATGTGTTCATATGCTGGATGAGCATATGCAACAAAATGTAATGTAAAACAATGTACTAAGTATGCTAAGTTAACATACAAAGCAGAAAAGTCATGTAAATCAATGTAATGTAAATCATGTACTATAAATGTACTAATGAACATAGCAAGTATATGATGTGAAAACAGGAAAGCACGAAAGTAACAAGTAGGCACATGTGTTTCACCCCAAAACAGTTTGAAAACAGTAAAAGAGGGGTCTATGTACTCACTTGAGATTGCTTAATAGTCTTTAGATAACCACCAAGCAATGCTAGAAGATCACAGAATCAAACAGCACATAATATAGGTAACTATGTTAATAAACGGACCTAAATCGGAGGATCGGATAAAATGTGGTTTCGTAAACCAAATGAGCATTAGAACTCATGTAGTATGGTTCAACAAAGCCTACATTCTAAAACAAAACCTAACCTAAGTGCTTACGACCCGTTTAGGTAGCTTATGCTACTTTAACGCGTCGTTCCCGTGAAACGCGTTCGGAATGCCTAACTAGTCCTATGATAAGTAAAATATGCCTTAACTTGTCTAATATTGTTGCCAATTCAGTTTAGATATCAAAAATTATAAACAGACGGAGTCATTTTCAACGGTTGCTTCATCAGAGTTGGAAATGAATTGGCTTAACTCTAGATACAAGACAGAACTTGCTGTGATTTCTGTGCACTAAATTCCATAATTATGTATGCATCCATAATTACGTAATTCCTTGCACAGTCCGCACAGTTTGTTTTGTAATTGTTTAGGGGAAGAAAAACAAACATGTGATGAGGGTGACTAGACTACCATAGGGTCCTTTTAATTAGATCGACAGATGATCTTTTTAATTAGGCCACCAAGGAGTCCTTTCAGCTATATCATCACATGATATTCCTAACCAGATTTTTGGATCAATCTGTTTAACTAGACCACACAAGGGGTCTAATTATGGAGTAGTACTTTATAATTCAAGGGACTTAACTACAACGTAGAAGTCCATTAAGGATTTTAGGTAGTACCTTTGGGTATCCAACTATGAATTCCTTATACGAAGATATGGAAGATTCTACGAGGATTTGGATAACATAATTTGGATCACACAAAAACATAAAAGGGAACACATAAGCACATAATCACATAATTGTTTTCTTGGTTATTAATTGTTATTATCTTGTTATTAACTTGGCGTTGATTTGAACATGGGTATTCAAGGCATACCAGGAACCCAGTTGATGGACTTCAACGTCCTCAAGCATCTATCTGAAAAGATAGGATGATCTTCTAAAAATTCGATTTTTTATTACAAGGAATCACCACATTCGAATTAAGGTATACAACAATTAAGGACTTACGGGAATATCCTTAGGTACCCCATTAAGGAGTGGGTATTCATCCAGAGTTGTAACTTGCGCCTTGTACTTCGTTTTCCTTGGAAGAAATGGGTACTTAGGATTTTCGTGGAAAATGCAAGAGATCATAAAGTGGAAGAATTTTGGGGGTAGTCTGTTCTTCAAGGGATACGGTTCCTTGATTGTCGGTATTGTAGGGGGTATGTTGTTTACACATGGAACCACATCAATATTTGTATATTGCATTGTAAAATAAAAGCTTTATTTATAAACAACGATAACAACTGTTTCATGGACCTTGACAACAAAAGAAAATAATAGATAAGATGAGATTATTTCTAAACAGCGTTGTCTTCCATTCGGTCAGATGCTCATCCCTGCACTGGATTCGCATTAGCAAGCTTTGGGCAGTTTCTTCGGAAATGGCCCATCTCGCCACAGTTGAAGCAAGAACCTGCTGGAAAACGACTTTGAGCAGGATTGTTGTTAACTTGATTTGGTGCAGCTGCTGTTGGGCAAACCCTCGCCGTATGACCTATAAGTCCACAAACTTGGCATGTGCGGCACTTCACACCAGCATGATGATGTAGGCTACATTGGTTGCACAAGGGTGCAGTTCCGTTGTAGGGCTTCCTAGCAGGGGGTTGAGCTGGTTGGTTGGGGACGGCTTGACCATTGTGAGCGACCATGGCGAAGTTCTGAGAAGTCTTTCGCTTCTTTGACTTCTTAGGGGATCCAGTCTGTTCATCCATGGTCTTTGATTCCTCGATTGGTTTCTTGTCACTTTTTCGGAAAAGTTTACCTTTCCTGATCTGAGATTCAGCCAAGGTAGCGGATAGCTCAATGGCCTGTCTAACTGTAGTGGGTTTACTACCAGTTATAATGTCTTGTACTGAGTCAGGGAGGCCATCAATGTACTTTTCGATTGCCTTATCCAAAGGCGTGAGCATGTTTGGGCATAACAGACTTAACTCCTCATAACGGTCCGTGTAGGCTCGATGCTCACCGCTATCTTGCTTAAGATCATCAAATTCCCTTTCTAAAGCCCTCAGTTCATGACGAGGACAGAACTCCTTCATCATAAGGGCCCTAAGCTCGGCCCAAGTCTGTGCTAAAGTAACCTCAGCACCACGGTCTCTCATAACCCCATTCCACCATGTAAGAGCCCTCTTCTGAAACACACTGGAAGCAAACTCGACCTTGCGATTATCAGGACACTGAACGTGATGAAACGTACTCTTAGTGCTCTCGAACCATTGTAGGAGCCCAGTTGCTCCTTCAGAACCACTAAACTTGAGTGGCTTAGCCGAATTGAAACTCTTTAAATTGCATGGAGCCTTATTGTTGTTGTTGGCTTGGTTCAGTTGAGCAATAAGATTTGGGAAAGCAGCAGCCATTTGCTGCGCGATGATTTCTGCCAGTTCGGCATTCGCTATCTGATTGTCGCGTCGAGGAGGCATTCTAAAAAGGGGAAATAAGAGAGAAAACAAATAAAATGGCATTGGGAAAGAATAGGATGTTATAACTACCGACCAAAATCATGGGTGATGGTCATTTGTTTGAACCACGAAGCAAACAAACGACACACAAAGGCTGAATCAAAGCAAGTCGGTCCTCATAATGTATCGCGAAGACATGCTCGCCTATAAGTGGATACTCACCCCAAGAGTTCCCAGGTAAGAGTGACTGGTCCGATTATGTGGATTTGTACGAACACTCTAGCCTTAGACAGAAAACCCATGGTACAGGCATTCATTCTTCCAGTTTGCACGTGTTCACACTATTTAGGACCCAAAACTTTTGACGAGATTTTGAAAACTCAAACGGGTTCAAAACCTTATAACAGAGGGTTCAAAACCTAGTAATCAATCATCCAAGAACAGATGATTAATTTTCAAAGCGGATTCGGAATTGATGTTCTCGTTGTGGTTATCACCTAAGGATAGGTGACGGTTTTTGTTTTAAAAATCTAAACGCAAATCTTCTTGCGTTAGGGTCCTAGAAAGGTTATAGTCTAGGTCAAAGCATTACTAATAACCTAATTCCCTATAACCATTGGCTCTGATACCAACTTTTCTGTCACACCCCGACCACGTAAAACAACAAAATGTGGCGGAAACGTCGGGGAGTGTTGTAACAGAATTAATTGTTTCACAGCCATGGAAATTAAAGTTACGTTTTATTTATCAAACAAAAGAGTTACATTGTCTTAAACAAGAAACAAAGAGTACATAACATAATTTAACTAGTTCTTGCTTCGTTTTAAGTCACTAAGGCACAGGTCCGCCTAAGTGTGTCTCGATCATCCTATGCAACAGGTCCTGAAAACACATGTGAAAATAGGTACGTCAGCATAAAAATGCCTGTGAGATACATAGGTTTTGTGAAAATAGGATTCATGACTTGAGTTTAAAGAAACTGTTTAAAAAAAAAAGTAGCCATGAATCTTGTTGAGTGTTCCTTTCATAAATCATTTGAAAAGTGATAAATAAACCAAATGATATATATGTATAAAAGAACAATGTATGGTTAAGTGAATAACCAAGTAAAAAGAGTCTGTATAAGTTAAGTTATTTGTAAAACGATGTTTATGTGAAGATTATATTGTAGATGTAATATGTCTAAACTGAAATGGTTTAAATAACGCTACGATATGTAATACCATAAAAGCACTTATATATAGGAAATACCAGCGGCGTATCCACCATGTTTTTATCGTATTACACGTCGCCTAGTTACTTAAATCACTTACCCAAACAGCCACCAAGATGAAATGTTTAACAATTGTAGAAATGTTTATGTATGGTCAAATACAGTTCACACGGTTCAACAGTTACAAACGGTTCATATAATCAAATGGTTACAACGGTTCACATAGTCAAATAGTTACAACGGTTCACATAGTCAAATAGTTACAACGGTTCACATAGTCAAATAGTTACAAACAGTTCAAAATGTAATATAATGTTTTCATATGCTGGATGAGCATATGCAACAAAATGTAATGTAAAACAATGTACTAAGTATGCTAAGTTAACATACAAAGCAGAAAAGTCATGTAAATCAATGTAATGTAAATCATGTACTATAAATGTACTAATGAACATAGCAAGTATATGATGTGAAAACAGGAAAGCACGAAAGTAACAAGTAGGCACATGTGTTTCACCCCAAAAAAGTTTGAAAACAGTAACAGAGGGGTCTATGTACTCACTTGAGATTGCTTAATAGTCTTTAGATAACCACCAAGCAATGCTAGAAGATCACAGAATCAAACAGCACCTAATATAGGTAACTATGTTAATAAACGGACCTAAATCGGAGGATGGGATAAAATGTGGTTTCGTAAACCAAATGAGCATTAGAACTCATGTAGTATGGTTCAACAAAGCCTACATTCTAAAACGAAACCTAACCTAAGTGCTTACGACCCATTACGACTCATTACGACCCGTTTAGGTAGCTTATGCTACTTTAACGCGTCGTTCGCGTGAAACGCGTTCGGAACACCTAAATAGTCCTATGATAAGTAAAATATGCCTTAACATGTCTAATATTGTTTCCAATTCAGTTTGGATATCAAAAATTATGTTACATATGCTTTAAAGTAAATTTTGGCGTAAAAAGGGCATTTTGGTATTTTACCTAAGGCATATAAACTACCTATCATACAAGTAACTAAACGTCGTGACCACAAGGTATAACCTCGGAAGGTTATTCCCTATATACTATGGTCACCTAAAGTATTTGGTCAGATCCTAATGATCGACCAAATGGGTCGGGTTCGAAAGTATAAGCGATTGTTTAGATCGCTTACCTTACGACCCTATATAAGCACTAAACTAAAAGTGACGAGCTAAGCATGTTAAAACATGCTTAACTAAGTTTGAAAACAGGTTTGGTATCAAGACAAAGGGTCTTGCTGCCCAAAAGTAGTTTGGTTACAAAATACGCAAGAATAAGCATTTTGGCCGAAACTACGACTCGTCACGGAGCCTAGATAACGTGGTAATCAGTAGGTATAGTCACTAGGGACTATAACCATCGTGATTACGCTCACGTTATGAAGTTCAAACGAACTTCGCATTGACCATAAACTGGTCAATGTAGAAAGTCAAACACAGTTTGACTTTAACGCTAAAACGCATAAAAAGAACGAAGGAATACTTACAAAGGGTCCCCGCAAGATTGATTTTCCAAGTATTCTCAGGTATGAGGTGATGAAACACCCCAACTTAGAGAAATCTTCAGAAATCAAGTGGGTTTGCAAGTGAATGGGATGGGGTATTTATAGTGTTCGGAGAGCCGTTAAGATCGTTTATCGAAAACCGAGCTTTGATCTCAACCATACACCTCAAGCCCATGGTTTTATAAAACCATTGGAGCCCCTAGTATTGCCCAAAACCATGTGCAAGTGAGATATGAGTTGGAAATGGCTGGAAACAGCTTTCTGCTTATCTGGGGGGTCCTTACGGACCGTATGGCTTTGTGCTTACGGTCCGTAAGCCTTGTGCAGGTCAGCAAGTTTCAAAAATGGCAGAACAGGCCCCTGTGACTCCAAACTTGATTTTTGATGCTTTTTGACACGTTTAAGCCCCATTAACCTCACTTAAAGGCTCAAATATGAAATTAAAGTATAGGGAACTTAAAATATGCTCAAAAATATGTCGGATGTCAGTTCGTTTGGCCGTACGGTTGTGTTGTTCGGTTAATTATGACGGAAGTCATAACGGATGCGAAAACGATCCAAATTACGTGACGAATGGATTTTTGACAAGCCAATCACTAAAACATAATATTTTAATGATTACATAAATTTTTGGATGTCCGGATGTATTCAGAACGTAAGTTATGCGCGAAAATGCAAACTTGTGCACTTTTTGACGCTTTTAGTCCCTGAATGACCCAAAAGTTTATTTGGGCACACCGAACCTCTCAAAGCCTATTTCTAAGCTATGTAAAGGATATTTATGGTATGTTTAACTTCTGGTCATGTTCCGGAATGTCTGTTCCAGTACGAATCGTCATACTTTCGCAGTTTGTCAAATTTAGTCCCTGTAAGCGATTAAACTTGATTTTGCCATACCAAAGCCTTCAAAACTTATTTCTAAGTTATGTAGAGGTTATTTAAGGTATGTTAAGCATATGTTGATGTTACGGAGTGTTTTTCGCATTAAACTGATTACGTTTACGCACCAGTTGGCGTATAACTCTCCAGAAAGCGATATAGAGTTTGAAATCGAACAAGAATTGACATGTGCAAACGATACACATATTTATACAAATCCCAAGTATAAAACACAATATTTCATTGATTTGGTATTTGTTTGATGGTCACAGTGACACAGGTGTCACATCAAGCAACAGCATACTCATAGTATAATCAAGTAAATGGAATCATGTTTAATGAGAGTATAACAAACAAACACGTATATCACAATCATAGCACATTCCTGTTATATTGGTCGCATGTTTTAACGAGAATATTATGATTAGGCTTTCATAAATCAGGTAAGCACATTGCATCATAATCATAGTATGAACAAGTAATTCAACAATGTATATAATGAGAATGTTGCGATTTAGTTTTCACGTATTAATGATCATGAATACAGTTTTACGTGTTCCACAACGTACTATACATCAAAAGGGACTACAGGGTCACATCACCCAAATCCGAATCGTCTGTCAAACTACAACAGTCAAAAGTCAAGAGGGTGGTCTTCAAAAAGGCTGCACAATCTGGCTCAATAGCTGCACTCTCATCAAAAGTATGCTATCTGCATAAATCCAAAAACCTCTAAGCTGATGGGGAAGAGGAGGAGGAGGTGGTGGAGGAATGAAAAGCAAACGGCGCATACGCGTTAACTCCTCCTCGAGAGCATGAACAAGCTACAACAAACAGCTAATCTGCTGCTCCATGGTAAGAAATCGGATGTCGAAATCCGGGTAAGGAAATAGTGGAGCAGGTGGAGCAGCAAACTCTGATGGACCAGTACCAGGTGGAGGACGCGGGATCCTCTCTACCTCAGTGACTCTACGACTCAACATATCCTGCTGGAGCTGCAAGGATAAAAGCAGATCATCCCTCGAATATCCAATATGGAAGGGATGGTATGGATCAGATATAGGCATGACGTTGGACGGAAACCACATAAATGGCTCACCCGTGGGTGCAGAAGAAGATGCAGCGTGTGTAAACTGTGGCATGAAATGATCGGTTGCTGACACAAAAGGTACATGACCGGCCTGCTGACTCGAAGGTCTTTCCCCGGGACGGGAAGGAGGGATGTCCTGAAGAAATGTGATGGGTAAATCTGTGCGGTGAACATCTGACACGTGAGGGTGAAACTGAGCGACATCAACGGGTGCATGTACAGGTGCAGGAGGGGGAGTAACTGGCCTGACAAAAGGAGGGTAGTCGTCATCGTCCTCGATCCACCCATTGCGGGTGTGAGCATATCTGGGGTCTACATGGGTAGCAAAAGTTGCATGATCAAAAAGTGCAGGGATCGGGTCAGGCAGAGGTGGTGCAACAACTGGTACATCAACAGGGATAGGGTCGTGCACAGGTGGGAGGTCGTGAGTAAGAATAGGCTCAGGTGAAATCTCCAGCTCTGGGTCAGCTGGAGCAAGCTCATGATCAGCGGGTACGTCAAGGAGCTGATCATCAGGAAAAACAGGTGCATCAATGGGCTGCTCTGCAGGAATAAAATCAATCTCCTACTCAGGATCGAAATCAGGATCAACAGGTGCCTCAAAAGGCTGCTCATCAGGGTCAAACTCAATCTCATGGTCAGGGTCAAAATCGTGTGGAAAGATAGGATCCATCTCATCATCAAACTCAAAATCCTGATCATCGTCGTGTGGACCAACAGGCGCAGCTGACATAGCCGTGTCAGAATCCGAATCGGTGGGATATCGCTGTAATCCCAATGCATGAAGTGTAGAAGATCACACACACTCAAACGAATCGGGACCAGACGGATCAGATAAAACCTCCACAACAGGAACCTCGACAGGTGGAATAGCAATGGCATTGCCAACTGGAATCTCATCAAGAGGAATGGCAACATCATCAACCGGAGCCCCACCATCCTGGGCATCCCCAGGGGGACCCTCGATGAAAAGATCGACGTCAACGTCAGACATCGCGTCAAGAGGCAGATCCTCAACAGGAAATGCATCGAGAGGAAAAGGAGCAGGGATCTGAACAAGAGGTAGATCCCCATCAAGAAAACCATCAGCTATAGGTATGTCATCTCCAAAATCTGGTAAGGCGAAAGGCTGAAAATCGTCAGTATCATCTGAAAGCATCTCTGGATCACTCTCCGAGTCAGAGATAGGAATCTCGGGTGCAGGGATGATCTCATCATCCGAAGTAATAGCTATGGGATCAATGTTGTCGGATACTCCGCTCTCTGAAGAGGACATGGTGTCTGTAACAATTCAATCACAGGTATGCACATATATCAACAATCATCAAATAAGCATGTAAGTAGTAACATTGTAAGCATGTACGCATCCTAGCCTTCCCAAGACTATCCCACCCAGCCTCTCAGACTGAACTACTTAGTCTCTCAGACTAAATCTCCCAATTTTCCAAACTGAAATACCCGGCCTCTCAGGCTAAAACCTCCCAGTCTCTCAGACTGCCCCAACTAGTCTCTCAGACTACCCAGTCTCTTAGACTGAACTACCTAGTTAGTCTCTCAGACCAACTCCCCAGTCTCTCAGACTGCACTACCCAGCTAGCCTCTCAGACTAACTCCCCAGTCTCTCAGACTGACTCCCCAGTCTCTCAGACTGACTCCCCAGTCTCTCAGACTGCATTACCCAGCTAGTCTCTCAGACTAACTCCCCAGTCTTTCAGACTGAATTACTCAGCTAGTCTCTCAGACTAACTCCCCAGTCTCTCAGACTGCACTACCCAGCTAGTCTCTCAGACTAACTCCCTAGTCTCTCAGACTGACTCCCCAGTCTCTCAGACTGCATTACCCAGCTAGTCTCTCAGACTAACTCCCCAGTCTCTCAGACTGACTCCCCAGTCTCTCAGACTGAAATTAGAAATGAATTCTTTGAAATGTATTTTGTGTATTTTATTTGTAAAAATGTTTGTTTCATGGATCTGGACGCTTTGTGTATGCAATGTAAAAATGTTTTCGTGAGAGCCCTAATGATCGTAGTCTAGACTCGAGAAGAATCCTAGTTCGCTACGATCGAGGCTCTGATACCAAGCTGTCACACCCTGGCTTTTGCGGAAGCGTGGTTTATTTGGTGTGACTTCTTAATACCATAGCATTCAATCTTAACAACGCTATATGATAAAACCAAAAGATACTCATCCATTAATTTAGTTTAGAAAATACCACAACATTCTTGTCTGAAAACATCGACACCCAGATTAAGTTACAAACCATAATATGTTTAAATGAGTTCACAAAGACTCGACAAAAGAACTTAAACAAACCCGAGCTTAGGAACATGTATCCCGTCCAGGAGTAGGATACATCCCCTAAACTCTACGACCACGGATGACAACTTTTATTGAAACGCAGCTTGAAGACACATGCACACACCTGCCAGATCCACTAGTTCCCTGAAATACATGTAGTTTAAAAATATCAACAAAAGTTGAGCGAGTTCATGTGTTTGAATAAGTATGTGTACCTTTGTAAACAGTGTATGTACGTATAAAACCTTTGTAAATAGTATGAGTATGAATGTCCCGGTATGATTGCAAACAAGGAAAAGATCACTAATGGTTTACAAGGCCACTGATATGGGTGACGGTGTAGGAAGACTCAAACCTAGCAAATTTGTACCGGGCTTCCGGCTGGAAAACATAGTCACCACTATGGGCCACCCTGGCCTCAGGGGTGTGGGCTCGCTACACCCAAATAGATCTATCACTCATGCCCCTCGGTCCTGATACGAGGATTAATGGTCCCAAGTATCCGCCTACCCTATCACATGATCTATGGTTCTTTCCTAGGCTAATCATACCAATAGTATTGTAAGTATCCCTTTGTAACATATATTTCACCCCCGAAGTAAGTAAACAAAACAGTTTAAGGAAAAAGGGGGACATGAACTCACAGTATTGCGTCCTCAACTCGTAACTCCGATCTTGTCAGCAAACACGACTACCTACAGTGTACTAACGTCTTTTAGACGGACGGGTCGTGCCTTTTCTTAGTATTAATGTTTCGGAGTTACGTTTCTTATGTTCCCAACATTTTTCCCAAGTGACAATTATTTGTTAAAATAATAATTATTTTAACTTTAAATTATATTTAGTTTTGGAATAATTGTTTTAAACAATATTTTGTCACAATACTTCTCAAGTATTTTCCTTCCCAAGGATGGGGGTATCTTATACATGTATTTTCGTATTCTTGCCAAGTATTGGCGTCGTATTCCGGCGTGTTAATCCAAATGAATATATACTTTTAAGTCTAACTTAAAAATATATATTTAAACCTTATTTTTATTTCGAAACAAAATATCCTAAGAAAATATATATTTTTCCCAAAAATACTATATTTTCTTAATAAACCCAAGTAAATATATTTTTACTTTCCAAAAATTAATACATTTCTTCCTTGTCCAAAAATATGATATAACTTGGTAAAAATCATACTTTCATTTCTTTCGTAGCCCAAAATAATATTTACCAAAAATATATTGTAACGGTATTCTCTGGAATATTTTATAAGTTACGTTTTATCGTTCGGCTTCACAATATTGAGTGTGTAACTTATATTTCATTCCTTGTGCTTTTTGGCATTTGTAAGTTATATTATTTTACCCTAAAATATTATAACTAGTTCACAAAGTATACAAATATTCACACAAGTGTCTTTGGTATTAAATATATATTCTAAATATATATTTATCCATTTTTATTTACAAAAACCAACCCCCGGTACTTTGTATTTTTGTAACAAAATTTATGGCAAGATTTATATTGAAGAACATAGTTTAAGACATACTTGTAAACACTTGTTTAGAAAATATTTTCTAAGTGTTTGTATCTTTAGAAAATTTAACTTAGAAAATTTTGCCATAGTTCCCTTTGAAAATGGAGGTGTCCATGCTATTTAGCATATCATTTTCTTTTCAAAAATCATTCAAACAATCAACAATCATACCCTAAACATCTTGAACTTACCAAGTGCAAAAACTATATATTTTACAATACAACATGAACTTGATCATTCACAAAAATGCGTAGTGACTTGGTAAAGTGTTTAGTGGATTTAGTTACCCTCCAAAATACATTTACTTCTTGGTAAATCTTATTCTTGGAAGTTTTAGATGTTTACAACTTGTAAACACATTTCACAAAAATGCTTATTTATTAGATCTTCTTGTTTCTCTAATATTTATACACTTGTTTTGTCACTAAAAATAGTGTAAGTTTGATGAAAACCATGATCTTTCAAAAATCACCCTTTTAATCTTGGTTTTCTTGGAAAATCATTCACAAGTCTTAGATTCACAAGTTTACTAGTTCACTTTGTTTGTCATTTAACAAGAAATCATTTTATGTTCAAGTTCATGTCTTTACTAGAAGATGATTATCTTATGTAAACACATAATCATCTCCTAACTTGCTAAATCATGTTTTTAATCATAATCTAGCAAGTTCCATGATCAACATCAATATCTCTAGAAATCACAATCAAGCATTATACATACACTAACACCATTTCACCAAGATTTCATCTTATGTAGGCTTTATGTTCAAGCTTTAAGTTTATGTTCTTTAGTGTTCTTATGATTTTCATCACAATATATCTTTTAACCACTAAAAATATGAAGTAACAAGAGTTAACAAAGATCTTACTACTAGCTTCAAGCTAGGGAAAAACAATGGGGAAAATCGAGTGGATAAAATCTTGTAAAGGAGGTCCTTGATGATCCAAGAGTTCCACACTTCCTATATCACCTTCTAACATCTTGTATGAAGCTTGGATTGGATGATGGAAGATCGAAAATGGAGATGGTGTGTGGGGGGTTTTCGGCCGAAGCTTTATGAGGGAGAGGAAGAGTATGGTGTGTTGAAGATGATGGTGATATGTTAAGTGTACTTATAAGCTTCAATCTCTAATATCCATAGGTTAAAGTGTCCCTCAAAGTACAACCAAGATCATAGCAAATCCCAAGAGAATATTACATGGGGATTTAGGAAGATTTAAGGTAATCTTGGGTGGGGGCCACTATGTGAGCCGAAAATATCAAGGGGGAGGGGGGTAAAATGTAACTTGAATGGTAAAGTAGGTAATGTCACACCCTGCTAGTAGCGTAAGCGTATTGTGTGTGACGTAAGAAAGGTAATCATTGCATCCAAATGTATTTAACAACATGAACCAACAACGATGCCATAGTTATATAAATTCCCACGAATATTTACATAGTTTTCCAAAAGTAGTTTCAAGTACCATACATGTTCAAAACATTAGACATAACATAGTTATCCGTTTGTTTTTCACGTCACCAAAAGGTAGTTTTAACATAAAACTTAGTAAGGTTTTGTTTCCTATATTCCCATACGAGGTTGGGATATAGAAGACAAACCCTTCAAAAGTGGCAATCGTTGTCATTTGTTTTCCCGAATCCCATAGTGAATCACTGGCTCAAGACCTGTTTCCTGAAATACATGTAGTTTTAAAAAGTCAACAAAAAGTTGAGCGAGTTCATGCAGTATTTGATATCATATGAGATCTAGTAATTGTTATCTTGTAATCATGGTATGTTCTGATTAAATCATGGAGTCTGTTAAAGATCTATCAGTGGGTAGCGAGCCCCCTGACATAATGCACCATAAGCAAAATAACCAAACCGAGAACACTTTGTCCACATTGGGATCACATAAGCACTCCACGGTTAACAACTAGGAGTGGGGCGTGCCTCAAACCCAATAGATCTACACCTTTTGCACCTTGGTCACTACGTGATTAATGGTTATAAATGTAGATTCCATACTTATGCACATTGATCATGTCATCTACTCCGTAACTAACATACCAATAGTTTTAGCATGTATTTCCCCTCGATGTTTTTGAAAACAAAACATTGAAAACAGTGAAAGGAGGGACATGAACTCACAAATTTGCGTTCCGTGAAATATGATATCGAAATAAGCGTCCGTACGTGTCAATAACCTACATGTGTACTAATCTCGTTAGACACTAGGTCTCTTGGACCTCGTACAAGTTGTTCATCTTGAATTCTTTGTTATGTTATTGGGCCTAGCCCTAGTTTTCTTGTTATTGGGCCTAGCCCTAGTTTTCTAGTGAGTCCATTAAATATACTCTTGAAATTTTTACCAAAAATTCACCAAGTAAGTAATTTAATAAGTTCGTTTTTCACATGAAAATACTTGGTAATTTTTATAGTTTTCGACTTTCCGGATTCTTGTTTTTGACCACTTAGTTATGCGTTCGCTTTAGTGTCTAAAAATATGTTATTTTTAGACTCGACATAGTAGTAACTTGTTTACGATGTCGATACACCCAAATTGTCATCATCAAGTGTTATGTATTGTTGGACCGTTGTACGACCTCTAAAAGTCAGTTTAGGCGTTCATCTTTGAATACAAAGGCGGAATCAATGTATACAAAGTCATAACAGCTTTGTTCTTCTTAATTTGTCTTCTATTAATGCCTTCTGAGTCTTTACAATGATTTTCTGACAAAAATTCAGCAGCACCTCGACTCACACACAATGACCATTGACCTTCGCTTCAAATGACCTAACCACCTATTTATAGAGTATATGATTTCGCTTGAGACTGTTCAAGCGAAATCTCTTGTGTTGATTTCGCTTCAAGCATACACAAACCCTCTCAAGCGAAATCTCTTGTTTAAAACATAAAAACCCTAACTTAAACCCTATTGTGTGATCATTCAAACTATCCTAGACACAAGACTTGATAATGACGTAATCAGCAGACATTTAGTGCACCAACAGACTCCCCCTTGGATGTTGATGAAGTCTTTGGCTTCAAGTCTTTGTCTTTAACAATCTTCAAACTTTTAAACTTCAATCTTCCCTTTGATTGTTGATCCAGACTTCCCCTTTCACAGACTCCCCCTCTCGTTATGCTATAATCTGAGAAATCTGGTTCAAGCTTTGTCAATTAGCTTCCTTTGAGAATAATGAAGTCCAAACCTGTTACTCAACCAACAAACATAACCATTCTATCTTTTCAACAATAAAACACAAACTCAATCAGCTTTAACAACCCACTCAAGTATTCAGGTTCAAGTTAATGACCCTGATTACTCAATTAATCTACCAAGTCCAAATTAATGACCTTGGTTGATCTTTTGACGAAACAAAACTGATTTTAAAACAACAATTTCAAACATTTTCTGAAAATAACAAGTATCAAGTTAATGAACTTGTTTTTGTCATTTCAAACAATTCAAACTTCTTCAAAGTAAGCTTTCCTCATTCTTCAGTCCAGAATCTCCTGCATCTGCTTCAAACCTTTGAGAATCCAACAATCAACTCTCCACTTTGGTTCGTCTAAAAATAAAGCAGAAATAAAATCTTTTTGGATTTTAACAAAGTGTTCTAAACTAAGAAATGAAATACTGAAAACTTAAATTGTAGAAAGTAAACAAAGTAAACTATTTACAAACATATTTTTGATGAGCGTGTCAGAGAATCATATCAGCTTTTCAGACAAATCACAAGTACCGTTAAGCTACATTACATACTTAGACTTAAACAATTTACCTCGATTGTCGATATACTGATCCATCTTAAATTCTCACACAAATTTCAACTTATTCAGGATACGATTTAGATGAATTAAGAACTTAGATCATTCATGTGTCCCACCTCTTGAATATACTCCCGTATCCAGAATCCCAATAATCAGTCTTACAGGTGAGAATACTACAATGATATCTGTATATAATTTAGGTATGCGAGGCCCGAGGGATCTCAGATCGATACTTCCGTATACGCAGAGAGATATCAGCTTCGACTTTTCGGTGTGTCCCCTTTAGAGGATCTTTTTGCTTACAACAGCAGCATTTATCAATTTTATTGTTTCAGCATGCTGAGGGTTTAATGCTGTGTTTCAAGCATTGAAGCAAGTATTATCCAGGGACTAGGTCAGAACTACCGTTCAGCAGAAGTCCCGGAATAATACCCCAGACATCATAGAGTATAAAGACCTAGTATATCAGATTACGAGACCTTTCAAATGAGATTTCAGGGGTTACCTATATATCCAAGTAGTGTTCCCCACGAATTCACAAGTTTGAATTTTAGGTTTATATCCCGAATAAATCTACTAAATGTACAAAAACCTATCGACACATCATCAGTAAGATTGTTTAACTCTTTTATACTTTTCAAATCTTTAGCATACTGTGATCGTCTAGCTGATGTACTATCATTTTCCCTATATACACAAGCTCTTTTTCATTTTATCATGTTTTTGTATTTTTGCTTTTTTTTACTGTTTTTGTATTTTCTGAAAATAAACTATGTACAAACATCTACTCCCCCTAAATACCAAAACAAGTAAAAATTCGACAAACCATTGCAGATTGTTTCTCGTCTTCATCCACAACAGTACTCTCATCAACGCCAATTATGCCATCCAACACCGACAGAAGCTTCATACCATTCAGTTTTAACAAATATTTAAACCGATTTTTATCAAAAGCTTTGGTATGTAAATCAGCTTTCTGTTCGTCTGTGTGGATTTTCTCAATTCGTATCAACTTTTTCTCAAAGCAATCACGAATAAAGTGATGACGAATTTCTATGTGTTTAGTTTTAGCGTGATGTACTGGATTCTTAGTTATATTTATTGCGGCCTCATTATCAACAAAAAGAGGTGTGTTAAGAAACTGCAAACCGTAGTCGCGCATCTGTTGCTGTATCCACAAGATCTGAGAACAGCAACTGCTAGCAGAAACATACTCCGCTTCACATGTAGATAACGCCACAGACGTTTGTTTCTTACACTGCCAGGTAACCAATCTAGGACCAAAGAACTGGCATCCTGCAGTTGTTGATTTTGAATTGACTTTGCAGCATCCGAAATCCGAATCAGAATACCCTTCGAGCGTAAAATCGCCTTTTCTAGGATACCACAACCCCAATGAAGGAGTTCCTTTCAGGTAGCGCAATATCCTCTTCACAATAATCATGTGCGATGCTCTCGGATTAGACTGAAATCTTGCTGCGAGGCACGTTGGGTACATAATATCAGGACGTGAAGCAGTTAGGTACATTAAAGAACCTATCATGGATCGGTAAAACGTTTCATCAGCCCTATCTCCGGTGAGATCTGGGTGAATCCCATGATTTATTGCAAGTGGGGTAGCAGCTGGAGTAGAATATCATGAACATACTTTGACTGATGAATGAAAATTCCCTCAGGAAGTTGTTCAACTTGTAATCCCAGAAAGAATTTCATCTCCCCCATTGATGACATTTCAAACTTCTGCTTCATCACTGATTCAAAATCTTTGCATAGATTTTCATTTGTCGACCCAAAGATTATATCGTCCACATAAATCTGAACTATCAGAAGATGACCATCGACCACTTTAGTGAAGAGAGTGGCATCCACTTTTCCACGAATGAACTTGTTGGCTAGTAGGTGTTGAGACAAAGTCTCGTACCAGGCTCTCGGGGCCTGGTGTAAACCATACAGCGCTTTGTCCAATAAGTAGACCTTGTTTTTGTGGATTGGATCGGTGAAGCCCGGCGGCTGACCGACATAAACCTCCTCTTTAACCTTCCCGTAAAGAAACGCCGATTTAACATCCAACTGATAAACTTTGAAGTTCTTCCAAGACGCAAATGCTAGGAAAATTCTAATAGCCTCTAGTCGTGCTACAGGAGCATAGACTTCGGTAAAATCAATTCCCTCCTGTTGACTAAATCCCTGAACAACGAGTCGAGCTTTGTTCCTTACAACAACTCCTCTATCGTCCCTCTTACATTTGAACACCCACTTGGTGTTAATTTTCCTATAACCATCCGGCAAATCAACTAACTTCCACACTCCCAATTTCTCGAATTGACTAAGTTCCTCCTGCATTGCATTGACCCAAGAGTCTTCAGTAAGCGCCTCTTTGTAAGTTCTTGGCTCAACCTGCGAGATAAAACAACTTAATGAGAATTCAGTTTGCAAAGGAGCAACTTTTGTATAAAAACATGTAAGCCCTTTATCAATCTGATTTCGAGTGCGAACGCCTGTCTGCAATTCTCCTATGATCAACTCCTCTGGATGATATGAAAAAGTTCTCGGCATCACTTCACTTGGAACATCTACATTTCCCTCCAGATTAGTAACATTCTGCTCTGCATCTTGTTCACCAACTTGGTTTGTTTGACTTGAAATCTGAATTTGCTCCCCCTCAGAATTTGAATCTGAATCACCATGATCAAATACTGGCATGTTTTCAGCTTCTAGAGTATCATTCTGAACCGACTGATTATCTTGAGCAACTTCATCCTGTTGGACATCATCATGTTCACCAGCATTACTTGGACCTGCTTCATCATCATTTGAAATCTCCCGTGGTCTCCTCGAATACTCATCTGGGAACCTTAACTGCGATTCATATTCACGCAAAATATCCAGCTCATCAAAGAAATCTTCACCTTCCTCTGACTCTTCTCTCATGTCAAACGAATCCCAAAGTTTGTCATAATGATATCGCCATGAATCACCAGGATTCTGCGGCGGCATAGTATAACCTTGACATTCAACATTTGCAGCTTCAATAATCCGCTTTTCAGTTGGAACGAAGACACGACGCAATGGATTTGAATAACCAACAAATATTCCCTCAATGCACTTCGGACCAAACTTCCCAAAAGGTTCTATAACCGTACAAGGTGACCCAAACGGTTCTAGATACTTCAAATTCGGTTTGCGATTATTGATTAGCTCAAAGCATGTTTTGTTGAACTTCTTGACACTAAGAACCCTGTTGAGCGTATAGCATGCGGCGGAAACAGCTTCAGCCCAAAAATTTATCGGTAACTTTGAATCTGCGAGCATAGTTCTAGCCGTCTCGATTAGTGTCCGGTTTTTGCGTTCTGCAACTCCATTCTGCTGCGGAGTGTACGGAGCACTAAACTCATGCAAAATACCTCTTTCATCACAAAATTCTTCCATCTTGCTGTTCTTGAATTCAGTACCGTTATCACTTCGAATTCTCTTGATACGCCTTTGATACAAATTCTCAATCTTCCTGAACAGCCCCATCAAACTGTCAAATGTTTCATCTTTCGTCTTCAAGAAAAATACCCACGAAAATCTGGAATAATCATCAGTAACGACCAAACAATAGTAATCTCCTGTGACACTTTTAACATTCACCGGACCAAACAAATCCATGTGAAGTCTTTCCAGAGGTCTCGAAACTGAATTGACTTGCTTTGTAGGGTGTGACTTTTTCTTCTGCTTGCCTTTGATACAGCTAATGCACTCCCCTTCCAGATGAAAACCTTTGATATTAACTCCCAATACCAAATCATTGTGCACCAAATGATTCATTTTTCTAAGATGTATATGCCCCATCTTTCGGTGCCACAATCTCGATTCTTTCTCAGTTTCTCTAGACACAAAACAATGTGCTTGACCAGTAGTTGTAGTTGCAACAGACATATCTAACACATATAAATCATTCACTCTAGGTGCCCTCATGATAATCCAATCTTCAGGGATAACAAAACCAGGTTTCAGAATCAAACATTCTTTATCAGTGAAGTGAGTAGTATACTGATTGTCACAAATCTGCGAGATACTAAGCAGATTGTTCTCCAGCTCAGTGATGTAGTTAACTCTCTCAAACGTCACAATCCCATTGGATAACGTTCCTTCACCAACAATTCTGCCACCTTCATGACCAGCAAATCCCACATAACCACCATTAATGTTTCTCACATCATACAGTAATGCAGTTTTTCCTGTCATATGTCGAGATGCACCACTATCCATGATCCATCTGGATATCAGTTGTGGAAGATCCTGCACAAAACAAACTACGACTTAAACAACTTCAAGAAAGATGCCGATTCATGCTTCGCGATCCAGGAATCTCCGGCAATTCAAACTACTTATTCGAACATGGTGTCCACCCAGGCCTCATCAGCCTTAGGTGTAACCTTGACTCTAGCAATTTGAATTTTGAAATTTTTAGCCTTCAAAGGTGGAAAATTTGCATCATAATCAACCGAAATTGATTCTTCAGCCTTTTTCACTTCAGAAGTTAAAATTTTCATTTCTGTTTTTGGTTTCCAAACTTGTTGAGATAATGCAACCCGCTTGTAAAATTTATCATTTTTAGTTACCACTTTCTTTACAGGTTCATTTTTCACTTTGATGTTATCATTTTTCACATTCTTTTTCTCAACAACGATTTGTGCTTTACCCTTCACATCAACTTTCTTCTGTTGAAACTTCACAGTTTCAGTCTTAGGCTGCACATTTGTACACTTTCGTGCAATGTGACCAACTTGATTACATCGGAAACATGTTCGAGTATCAACAACTCGACTTGTGCCTTCAGACTGATAATGTGAAGCTCTTTTCTCAAAGAACTCTTTATTTGATTTTGAAAAAATTTCATTTTCCTCATCAGAAAGTGAACTTGAACTATTCACAAACACCTTCTTTTCAGTAAACCTTTTGTTTTGAAACCTTCTTTGATGATAACTCTTACCATCCCTATAACCACCCGACCAGTTGTTTCGATTATTATTATAAAACCTTGGTGGAACAACAGGCTTTTTGTAGTAAGCTTTATCTTTCTCAAAATTCATTCGTCTTGTTGTTTGTTTCAAACTGTTCACTTCTGACAACTCAACTTCAACCAATTTGAAAACATTTGTCAACTTTTTCTCATTAACATTCTCAATGGGAAACTCAGAATCCGAATACAACTTATCAGATCCAGCCATCTTGTACATCACAAGACCCGGTTCGTCACTTAAGTTGTTTTTGGACTTTGATTTCTGAATGTATTTGTCTAAGAAACACCCATCCTCCTCAGAAGTGTCACAATCCGGTTTAAGCACTTTGTCTACCACACTTTTCACCACATCACTTTGGACACCCTCGTCATTGGAAGTTGTGAACGTGACATCAATGTTTTCAGGAAGTTTAACTTCACTTTCTTCCCCAATTTCCACCAAACTAGACTGCTTTTTCGTGTAGTTGTCTAAAATTGGCGGTGGAACTTTGTGAAAACCTACACCCGTTCCATCAGAAAACACATCCTCTCCATCTTTGTTTTTCCCTATAGGTTTAGGAACAATATGCTGCAAAACAAAGCTTGCTGATTTATAGCTGTTAAGCTTCAACTGGATTCGTTCATTCTCAATTTCAGCTTCTTGAACTTTAAGTTTCAGTTTAGCAATTTGATCCAGTTGTTCATTAATCGATTCTTCTTTTAATCTCAAAACAGCTCTTAGATGTTCATTTTCTTTAAATGTTTTGCCATTACGATCATCACTTTCTTTGACAATGTTTTTCAATTTCTCAAACTTTTCAGAAATCTGACGGTTTTCAAGAATTAACTTTTCATTTTCAGATTTTATTTTCTCAAATTCAGTTTTATCATTTTTAATTTGATCCGTTAATTCTTTGATCCGTTCAGTTGAAGCTCTTACAGTTTTGTCACGATCGAGAATCTGATTTTCAACATTTCTAACCTTTGTTGTCAGATTCTGGATTTTCTCATTGTTAAGATACGTGACAGTGCTACAAAAATTGCATTGTTTGGTGCAATTTTTGCAGTCAGCATTCCCGTCAATCTTATTACTTAACTCAATCTTGTTACCTGACGCATTTGTTGACACACTTTGACTGACTGACCCCTTTGACTCAGTAGCAGAATTAGGATCTACCTCAAGTGCTTTTGCAGCTAGCACTTTGTCAGCCATCACTCCCAGATTCTCAGCTGTCAACTCTTGCGTAGTATCAATTATGCCTGTATCAACCTGGTTTTCTTTCTTCTCTTTCTCCTCTTTCTCCTTTCTCTCTTTCTCTTTCTCTTCTTCAATCATCTTTGACGTTGGTGTTCCCCACCACTTGTGCTGCCAATATTCATCTTCTTCTTTGTACTCCTTGATGATGGCTTCGATATCTATCGTTTTGTCATCAATCGCAATGTTTCCATACCTATCAAGATAGCACTCTCTATCTGGATCCCATCTGTTTGCTCTTCTAGCTTCCAGAAAGACACCAGAAAGTCTGATAATCTTGTTTTCAGCAATCATCTTTCGGTATTGATACTTCTGTTCCTCAGTACGATCATCTTTCCACTTAATGGGTTCATCATTGCTTGCCATGAACGCGTAACCCACCGCATCTTCTTCCGGTAGAACTTCCTTACTCCAATCATACCCCTCATCATCATAAATCACAGCAAGAGCCCTTGATTTGTCTCTGTTATCTTCAGACTGCTTCAATCTAGGTGGCTCGGATTTATTCTGATGGTAGATTGCCTTTTTGTAATAATCATCTCGAAACGGATTCTCTGACTCATCAACATACGCATTCCTGCATTCCCGTTTGAAATGACCCTTTTGCTTACACTTAAAACATGTAACTTTTGACTTGTCGAACCCCAGTTTTGTAGATGGACCACCGATCGTTTTTCTCCCTGTAATCTCCATGAAGCGTTGTGCACGTTGAACTGCACTTGCCATTGCCCAACGAATGTCGATCAGCTCCATTTCTTCAGGGTCTATCTGATCGTAGTCTTCTTTTGTCAGATTTGTATTCCCGATTTTTCCAGCCACCAACCCTTCATAGGATTCCAAAACAGATGCCAGAAAGACCATTTGTTGCTTGGCCGACTCCTCATCAAAATTCTGTGCGTTCTTCAGATCTATCGCGATATTGCAAGAAAACTTTGCATCAGAACGATTTGCAGAAGACGTAGATCCACTGTGATAACCAATATGGCTTCCACTTCTTGAATTGCTTTGACTTTCTTTGCTTGCTGGAGAAACATTCTCAGCAGAAAATGCAGTTTTTGGAGAAGAAGCTTTCGGGATCAAACTTTTTGGATAGTACAAATCCAGATTTTGCTGATAAGATGAATTATTAACTTTAAACGTTTTCTTCAGTTCTAGCTCATGACTTTCAAGTTTCTCAATCACCAAATCTGGTTTCATCAAATCAGAAGGAATAGTGTTCTTAAGCATGAGAGCATAATATATCCACTCCATCTCATCTGGCAACGAATCGAACAACTTGTCTACTTGCTCATCATCAGAATATCTGATATCATGTCTTGCTAATTCCAGCTTCAGATGACCGAACCTTTCAATCATTTTACACACCGATTCATTCTTAAGACAACCAAACATATCAAACTCTTTCCTAAGAAGTTTCTTTTTATTTTTTACAATCTTTTTGCTTCCAAGACACTTCTTTTCGAGTTTTTCCCATAAATCTTTAGAATTGGAATACTCTATCAGTGAAATGATGTCTTCACGCACCGATTGAAACAATAATGCCACACATTTTTGCTCGGCCACAAAACTGTCAATCTCTTCAACTGATCTTAATGCTTCACCATTCTTCTTTCCTTGAGCATAACCATTCTTCATACTCTTCCAGCTAGTAAATGCGAAAGCCATCAACCAATCTTCGAACTTTGTTGCCCACCTGCTATAATCTTCTATAGCCATCAACTTAGGAGGTTTGTTAAATGTTCCAAATGCACTTTCTGACTCCCAAGCTTCCTTCTTTCTTTCTTTCGGTGGACTTTTGTTTACATCGTTTGAAGAAGTATCGTCTCCCGAATTTCCTGCGAATGCGTACATTTCGCTAAACGGGTTCAAGAAAATATCATCCATTGTGAACGTACCTGAAAAATCAGTCAAACACTTAGAAAATTTTTAGGTTTTGAAAAATTAACAAGTTCAAGCGAAAAACTTGAAGTAATCAGCTTCAAGCGAAACAGCTCAATAAACCTTGTTCAAGCGAAATTTGATATTAAATGTTTTCAAGCGAAATTCCAAATGATTTATTTCACTTCAACTAATCAGACCTTCAAGCGAAATCTGAAGAACAGTTTGGCTTCAACAGTTCAAGCGAAAACCACTATTTCGCTTCAGATGAACTCAAGCGAAATTCAAGATCACAATACTATTTCGCTTCAGGTGTTCAAGCGAAATAGTCCAAACAGTCTGATTTGAAGCGAAATCAATTATATCCTTCGAACACTTTTCAAGCGAAATCCAGTTTTAGGTCAATTTTAACATGTTTTAGCCTGAATTTTAGTCCGAAACTTTGTAGGCTTTGTTAAAACTCAGTTTTACACGTTATACTAGAAAATCAGACTATTTTGACCGTTGGAACTTGTTCAGATCTGAAAAATGTAAAAAGAAATGAGTAGAAAGAAGATAATCCGGTAGAATTAAGCTGCTATGGTATGAACTCCTCGTCCTGAGCTCTGATACCACTTGTTGGACCGTTGTACGACCTCTAAAAGTCAGTTAAGGCGTTCATCTTTGAATACAAAGGCGGAATCAATGTATACAAAGTCATAACAGCTTTGTTCTTCTTAATTTGTCTTCTATTAATGCCTTCTGAGTCTTTACAATGATTTTCTGACAAAAATTCAGCAGCACCTCGACTCAAACACAATGACCATTGACCTTCGCTTCAAATGACCTAACCACCTATTTATAGAGTATATGATTTCGCTTGAGACTGTTCAAGCGAAATCTCTTGTGTTGATTTCGCTTCAAGCATACACAAACCCTCTCAAGCGAAATCTCTTGTTTAAAACATAAAAACCCTAACTTAAACCCTATTGTGTGATCATTCAAACTATCCTAGACACAAGACTTGATAATGACGTAATCAGCAGACATTTAGTGCACCAACATGTATTTCCATTTCTGCCATTTTATTTAGTTGTCCGATTTTACTAGCATTTCTTGGACCATGTAGGAACATGTATGTATATTTATTTTGATCACCCTATGGGTACCTAATACATACACATATATAGCACACATTGTAAGTACTTAGCAAGTTTCCGAAAATATATAATTTTCTTACCAAAAATTATATTAACACATTGCTATATTTTACTCATTCATTTTTGTAAAAATATAAGTTTGAGTTCATAAGAACTTCTTGAATATTTAAACCTTAATTATTCTCATCAAAGTTTCCATAATGACATTTAAGACCACTAATCGCGTTTAATCTCGTTAATCACCCTTTAATCCCATCTTTAATCGGGATTAGATTTTTAGAAAAATTCGCCATAGTTTCCCCTAAACTATGACGTTTCCCACGTTATAAAAACGCGTTTAAATCAATAATCAATTTCCACACATCACTAATCTTATGTTTACTTCACTAAACATACTATTCCTTCAAAGGTTCTCATGAGCATTATTTTGTTTAAACTTTCAAGCCTTCAAAGTTAACCATTTATTAAGTTTATTTCTCACATAAACTTGATGGTAAATTGTTTTTCACTTTTAAAGATTCACACATCTTTATGTAGAAATTTCCAAGACTTTTACATAACACTTTTGATAATTAATATTACATAAACTTATTTTTATGTCAAAAAAAAACCAAGTTCATTAGTGTTGTTAAAAGCCTTTTCACATGATTATTCTTGGTTTAATCTTTCAAGAATCACTAAATCAAGTTTATATATAAATGCTCATAATCTTTGAAGTTGATGATCTTTCTTGATTTAAACATAACCATGTTTAAATCACATATTTATGTTCATCATAATAATATGAACACAAATATAAAATACTACACAAAACTAACAACAAGATCATCATAAATCTAGACTTTAAGCTACTAGTCTCAACAAAAATAACATAATCAACAAGATCACAAGAACATATTAACACTAAACAACATAAATCAACACATAATATATTCATATTTAGTGTTTATTAGCTTTATGTTTAGGGTTTTTGATTATGTTTATCTTAGATTTCAAGAACAACAACTTGTACTTCTATGATTAACTAGTAATAAGAAGCATAAAAATTGGGTTTAGAAGACTCACAAAGTGCACAAGCTAAAATAAGAAAACAAGAAGACAATTAAGCTCCAAGAAAGCTCCTAGTGATTCTTCATGTATAATCCATGTTGAGATGATCTTAGAGGGTCTTGAAATGGCTAATTTTGGTGTGAAATGGAGTGTTTATGGAAGTTTAAAGGTGGTTCTTTGGTGCTTCCTTTGAGCCGTGAGAAGAGAGAGAGACTAGATAAGTTTTGTTGCTTTGAAAGTATGGTAAGAAAGGATGGATGATAATGTTCTTACAAGTATGGTGTACATAAGTTATAAGCTCAAGATTTTCAACAACAACTTCCATCATTTCTCATACCTCATATCTTCATTTTTCAACAAGGGTATGGTGGGTGGGACCCACCTAATTTCGGTCATGGAAGGGGGGGGGGGGGTACCATATGATTTTTTTTATAAAAACATACTTAAAAACTAGATATTTTAGTAATTAAGAGGTGTAGGGTGATTAGGGGTTTAATTACGTCGTTAAGGGGTGATTAGTGTTTCGGAACCAAAATTATTATTAACTAGTTCCCTAAACTAGTAAAAATCATGTTTTGATACTTAAAACGCTTTTCGTTTCGTCGTCGGCTCGATTACGGTACTTTTGTGTCGTACCGACAAGAATTTCCGCAAGTTGTTTTCTTGCATCCGAAGGTTGTATGAAATGATTCCGAGTCCCAAATTTAACTTAACTAGCTCGCTAGATTCTTCGTTTGCTTGTTTCGTGACCAAAATTGTCGCCTACTAGTTCGTCGAATCGCTAACGGACTAGTTTAGCGCATAGCGACGTAACGCCGGAAACTTGTGATTATGCATCTTCCGTTGGTATCATCTTATTGTTTTAGTATATTTTTCATCAATTGACATTATTCCGAAGTCCCGGAAATGCTTTGTTATAAGTTCGGACGCATTAAAAATACCATATTTTAAGCCGAAGCGGACATTTTTTAGATTAGGGCGTTATACCGGAAAGTCTTGTTTCTTGGCAAGACATGTTTTCACAATAATGTTTTCTTATATAAATGGACTCAGTTATGTCATCCGAGTGTGGTTTTTCAGTGTTTTGGTCTAGTTTCACAGTTTGCTGGCATGAAATAGTGTAACCATGAATAGTGCACACAGCACTTTCTACCAACACTTTTAGGACATTGTTGGCTTGGTTTCGCCATACGACGAAAACCAACTTATGTTTTAGCTTTGTTTTCTTGTCCTAACCCTGTTATCCAATTAACGACACTGTTACGTAATTAAATTACGCTAAATGCATGAGATTAAGAAATATAAACAGTGATTAGATTGTACGGAATTACCAGTTATTTGCCAGTTGTCACAGGTAATTGGTGGAAGGTTAAATGTTATGTCTAGTGTTTATGTGTATATCTTGCATTAGGTAGTATGTTAGGGTGTTCGGGGACCATAACTAGCTCAAAAAAAGTAAAACAATGTTTTTAACAATATTTTGGTGTTCAGGGTAAGGTCCGGTTGTTCGGTTAGATACCGTTTCGTTAAAGTGCTAAGTTATTCTGTATAGTGTCCTTTATGTAACGTTTTGTGGCACCTTTAATTCCCGGCACTTAGGAAAGCATGCAGGACCATTTTGCCATTGTAACGCTCCGCATTTCCGTAACTTCTTATTTAGCAAGTCGTGTTGTACTTTCCATATTTAGACACTTGTACTCTCTTTGTAATCTACTTTCGTTCCGTTTGGAATTCGAGACTATCGATCATAATGAAAACAAAACTATATTGTGTATTCATATCATGTGCAATTGTTAATCAATTCTCGTTTGAACGAAATACTATCCGTGGATTCTTGATTCGTTAGTTACCGACACTTGATACTCGTTAAACTGGTGGAAACTCTTAGAATAACGAGACTCGAAAGCTTCACGAAATGAATAATCATTTAAAGAATTTTATTCATTATAAAAATGGATATTATTCAAATTATTTAAGCTAATCAAATTAATTAATTTCGTTATAAAAAAAATTATTTTATTAATAAACTAGTTAATCTCGTCAAATATTAAAGTTAGTAAACAAACTTGGTTAGTTTAAACTAAAATATTAAGTTTTCTTTTAATATAAGTAGACTAACTAATAATACAAGGGTGAGTAAGTAATTTTTGATAGTATAAAGATGCAGGGACCATTGTGTGAAATGCTGAAAATATAAGGTGGAGTTTTAAAACAAAAAAAAAGAAACAAAAAGATGAAGACCCCTGGGATCGAACCCGGGTCTCCACCATACCAAACGCGCGCCTAGCCAACTGAGCTGTGGCTCCTTTGTGATAAATCACGGGCCTCTAATTCCTTTATCCACTCGCCCAGACAAGCCCTACCAGCGCGCAAAAAGGGATCAACCCCTTTACCAGCTCGTTTTTAAGCGCGAATTTGAGTTGTTTTTGAGTTTTAAACTTAATTTTAACATTAATTACTCAACCACAACCTACCCTAACCCTTCCCTATAAATACCAATCCTAATCCAAGTTATTTTCACTTTTCTAAACACTCTAAACTCTCCTAAATTCATCTCTAATCAGCTGTAAATTGCAAGTTCGAGCAGAAGGATACAGAGTTACAAAAGTGAGCATAACTCACTTGTTGTGACGCTTCTGTAAGTATTCACCACTACACTTGATGTAAGAACATTCAAGGAGGGTTAGAATATTGTCATTTCATTTAGGTACCTCTAAGTATTCACCACTATGAAACCTAAATGACGCTTCTGTAAGTATTCACCACTACACTTGATGGTGAGCTTGTGTTCATTCGTCAAAGTGTTAGAATAACATCATCTAAGACATAAGACTTGTTACGATTCTAGTGAGTATACTACTCATGAAAACATTAACCCTTGAGGTTTCATAGTGTCAAGAACAAGTACTTTGTGTTAAAGGATGATTACTTTCATATGTTATATTCTTATGTTTTAAATTCCGAATCGCGACTCTAAACCTACCTTGAACTTTAACCCTTATACTTTCGATCCCCTAATCTCATTGCTCGTCAACAATTGGATAATCGGAAAGCATATGCAAATTTTGTGAGTATACTCGCAACCCCCTTTTTATGTTTATCACTTTTGGTGTGTAACATGTTACTTTATTAAAACACACTTAAACTTATTCTTTATGCAATGCACGAAAACAATCCTTATACATGAATACTATGTTATGATACTTGATGCTTACGTGGACCATACTTATGTGATATGTTTTAGTCATTAGCTTTCACGAGCCTCCATTTGACATGTATAGCGCTATAGGAGTAACGCACCGCCCCCCCCCCCCTAAACTTGTGGTCATGTCGAATTAACTAAACTTTCTTGCGTAAACATAGGATTGGCTAGAAATATTGCATGCCATGTTAGGTTGATCTTGTATAAACAAAGTTGCCATGTGGATTCGTTTTTAAACTTTATACTTATACTTATTCATAAACTTTTATACCATCCTTTGCTTTTGCATTGAATTGTATTTTAAACATGTTACAGGTTGAGGATTGATGATGCTATGAAAACGGACTAGCAAAGATGCCTAGATACTCACTTAGACGTTTAGGTTTAAAATGTTGTATCAATTTTGTTATTATCATGTTTGAACAATGTTGTTATTTGAATTCTTGTAATGTTTAACAATTTATCTATGAAATGAAATCGGCTGAATTAAATATCGTCACAAATAGTGTTATGAAGTCTCTTGCAATCTATTTCGTCTCACTCCGATGTTTTCGTCATCGGTTGGGGTGTGACAACCATGTTTTTGCACGTTACTAGCTTGTTAAAAACCTGAATTTTGCTGAAATATGCAGAATTCTACACTTTTAGTGGGTTTTAGGCACTTCCCGGCACTTAAACTATCACCTAGTGACGCAGTTTTGTGATCCTCACTTCCCTACACACTATATTAGTGTAGAACTTTGTTTCTGGCTCATACTGGGTCTCAAAACACTGTCTGTCTATGTACTGAACCCCGTCAGCATATTCCTGTCTTATCCGTTAATTGTGCTAACTGTGCTATGTGCATCAAGTATGTCAAGAAAGTTTGTATGTGATAATGATGTGACTGTATGAAATGTGATGCACATGTATGTATGATACAGAAATCAAAAAGCAGTTTAAATCGTCAGTTGTAATTAAGCACAGTCATTAAGCACTAATCAACATTAATTAATTGTACGGATACATGCAAATTTGACAGTTGTCACACAATTACCATGTGTTATGAAACAATGATTCTGTTACGACACTCCCCGACGTTTCCGCCGCGGTTTGTTGTATTACGCGGTCGGGGTGTGAAAGAAAAGTTGGTATCAGAGCTCATGGTTATAGGGAATTAGGTTATTAGTAATGCTCTTGACCTAGTCTATAACCTTCCTAGGACCCTAACGCAAGAAATTTGTGTTTAGATTCTTAATACAATACAAATCACCTATCTTTAGGTGATTAACAGAAACAAAACACAATTTATTCTCTCGAGTCAAAAGTTTTCCAAAATTTCACGAGGAATCATCTATCCTTAGATGGTTTGTCTTAGGATTTTTGAGCCTTTAGTGTTTTCAAAATCTCGTCAAAGTTTGGGTTTTAATAATGTGAACATGTGCAATCTGGAAGGGTGGGTGCCTGTACTCTGAGTTTTCTGTCTAAGGCTAGAGTGTTCGTAAAAATCCGCATCACCGGACCAGTCACTCTTACCTGGGAATTCTTGGGGTGAGTGTCCACCTATAGGCTAAAGCATATCTTCGCAATACATTATAAAGACCCGCTTACTTTGATTAGTCACAGTGTCATTTGTTTTTTTAGTTAACAAATAAATGGTCACAATCCTCATGTTTCGTTGATATTTCTTTAACATTCAGTTTTGATTATCCGATAACATCTCACTTGTTTTCTCTCATATTTTCCACTATCTTTAGGATGCCTCCTCATCGCAGCGATACTCAAGGGTCCGAACTGGCTGCTACAATTGCCCAACAACTAAGCATAGTACTCCGTGGGACCATTGAGTTAGCTGTTTCCATGTCTCATCTCAAGGATGAAACTACTCAAGAGGCACCTAAGAAGACAAAAGCCAAGCCTTCGAGAAAATCAAAGAAGCGTAAAGCTTTAGGGAATCTTACAGCGATTGCTCCAATTCCGCTTAACCAAGTGGGACCTAGCCAGGTGGCATCACCATCAGCTATAAAGCCATACAGAGGAAAAGCTCCTCTATGCAATTGATGTAACCGTCATCACTATGCCAGTGCCTGATGCGTGTCGAGTGTGATATATATTTAAATATATTTTTTAGCCATTTTTAACACTTTAGTCAAGTTTTAAATTTATAAAACATGATATTTTACTAACACTAAACACACATATGGGCAAGTGCACCCATCGTGAGCGTAGTATAGCGTTAGTAAGATACCGAGGTCGTCCAAGGACACAAGAGCTTTTAGTACCGGTTTATCCTCAACGTCTAATCGAATCAAAAATTTAGAAAAAGGTTTTAAACAAGAAAATAAAAACAAGTTAAAATCCTGAAAATAAAAATAAAATAAAGACAGATAGACAAGATGAATCACTTGGATCCGACTCGCCTTTAGTGTAACCTTTGATGTTTTCCGCACTTTTGCACTTTTTTAGAGATTATCTTAGTTATAGTAGTAGGCCCCTCTTTTGAAGGTGACGTTACCCTCAACCCAGTAGTTTGAGTCAGCAGGGATACAATCCTAAGTAGCCGGGTTAATGTATTAATAGTAGTTTACATATGAGGGGATCAAGAAATTCGCACCCCCGCCATCCAATACCAGTGGGTATTAAAGGAGGTCCTACTAAGCTTGACCCAGGTCCTTGCAGGATCTATACACTTAACAAGGCAAGAACCTTACCAAACATTCCCTTAACCCCCGACCAGGTAGCTAACGTATCTCCATATAGACCGTGGAGATATGAATGGTGTAAATCTTTTATTTTATATAGACAGTAAAATAACGCTAAGACACCACAGACAAATGATTAGGAAGTTTCACCTTCACCATAAGAAACTAGTTATTAAAGTCATTAATACAAAACCAAATAAAAAGTGCGAAAAGATTAAAAAACAAAAGTATTACACTAAATGCTTGTCTTCACCAAGTGATGTAAGAGACTTAGGCAAACATGGCCTTTGATTGTCAAGAACTCTTACTATCAATCTTGGATCCCGAGACTACTACACACACTCTATGATGGATGATGGATGATGGTGGTGGATGTGGGTGTTGTGATGGTGGTGGAGTGTGGGTGAAGTGGGAGAGAGGTGTACATATGCTTAAAATAAATTTATACGCAAAAAGGGCATTTTAGTCATTTACCTAAGGCATATAAACTACCTATCATACAACTACTTAAACGAAGTGACCATAAGGTATTACCTCGGAAGGTTATTCCCTATGCAACTATGGTCACCTAATGTGTTTGGTCGGATCCTAATGATCGACCAAACGGGTTGGGTTCGAAAGTAAGCGATTGTTTAGACCGCTTACCTTACGACCCTACATAAGCACTAAACCTAAAGTGACGAGCTAAACATGTTTAACGAGGTTTGAAAACAGGTTTGGTATCAAAACAAACGGTTTTGATACCTAAAAGTAGTTTGGTTACAAAATACGCAAGAATACGTATTTTGGCCAAGCACCCCTATTTATAGCCTACACAGAAGCCCGGACACGGCCCCGTGTCCATTGGGCACGGCCCCGTGTCCACCCATCTTCTCTTTCTTCATTAATTACAGTTTGTCTGTATTAGTTGACCACACCCCCGTGTCCGCTGGGCACGGCCCCGTGTGCAGAAGCGTATCTGTACTATCAAGATTTGTTCGGATTCTACGAATCTTAGCATTGACCACGACCCCGTGTCCGCTGGGCACGCCCCCGTATTGGGAAATAGAAGCTTCTACAACTTTGTCTTTTCTGTAGACACTTGGGCACGCCCCCGTGTTCAGTGAGCACAGGGCATGTTCTGCCTTCTGATGTCTTATTTTTGCTTGGGAAGATGCTGTCGAGGGGTCGGGCATGCCACGTATATTCCTTTTCTAGCATTATTGTTAGATTTGGCTGTATTTTTGCTTCTTTTATTCATTTAAGCTCATTTAACCCTGAAAAAACAAAAAGAAGACAAAAGCACACTTTTTCCAACATTAGTACTTAAAAAGGGTTAGTTTTATGCCTCATTTGATGTAATTTATATGTTGCATTTTACACACATCAAATACCCCCACACTTGAATCTTTGCTTGTCCTCAAGCAAAACTCTTTATAATGTGGCTTACACACCCAAATGGAATGGGTAGAAGAGAAGGTTTTGGGCTTGTCTTGAGTGTCGGGATTCCAAGATCTTTAGTAGGTTTTATTTTTATGTTATTTACAATCCTATTCGTTATGATTTATTTAGAACATTACATAAGAGAAATTACTTATTTGGGCATAACATGCCTCTTTAAAATTTCATTTATATACAAGTTCACATACCTCACGGGGGATCACTCAACACTCGTCCGAAGATGTATTTTTGTGAAACACTCGAGAGCGGCATGGAACTTAGTTCTACCATATGCTTGCCAAGCAATCAATCCTCCTCCTTTTTAACTATAAACCTTTGTAAATATCAAGAGGACTTTGGGGAAGGGTTAGGCTTGGGTTAAAGGTATGTGGTTTTGGGTTAGTGGTTAGTAGAAAAGGGCGAAAGGCGTAAAAAACGTCGGTTTTCGTAAAACATTTTGTTTTTGTGACATTTTATTTTAATGAAGTATTTTTCAAACAAAGTTCTTTTTGATGAACTTGCTTGTTTATTGCTAAACTTCATCATCATTTTGTTTTGTTTTTTTTTATAATAAAGATGTCACAAGAAAACCGAGCTTTTTACTAAAATAAAGGGTTTAAAATGAAAAAGGGTTTTGGTGGGTAAAGGGTGTTTGTTTTGTGGGTTTAGAAACGAAAAGGTTTAGGCTCAAAGGGGTTAACTAGGGGGATTTTGGGTAGGTGATAAAAAAAAAGGAAAATAATGGTGTTGAAAGAAAAAAGGGTTAGTCCTAATGCCTCCATCATTTACTTACTTGGGTTTAAGTTGGTAAGGACCGGGAATGTATCGTCATGGAAAGTTCTAGAGTCGTAAGAAACCAAACGGCTATTCACACAAAAAACGAAAAATGAACATTTAGTTTAAAGATGTGTATTTGTATGCTCAATAAAGGCTCAAACTCACTTTTTATGGGAATCGGTTTTTTATGTGATCAAGTATATATAATCAAATTTTAACTAGATTTGTCATGCCGTTTCATAATTTTCTTGTGTTGGTTCTTTTATCACGACGCTATTGGTTGTAAATTTGTAAAAATATAACATTTTTAGAACTTGTTATTCCCAAATTAAACCAAGACAAGTAAAAAAAGTGAAATTTTTTTTTGAAAAAATTTGGGGCGTTTAGCGGTTCCAATAGAGTTTTTTGTAAGGCTTGTGATTAGGACTTGCAAAATTCAAGGTTTTATCATCCCCCCACACTTAGATTACACATTGTCCTCAATGTTAGGGGTGCAAACGAGCCGAGCTACTCGCGAGCTACTCGCGAGCTACTCGAGCTCGGCTTGAAAAAAAGATCGAACGAGTCGAGCTTAAACGAGCTCGAGCTCGAGTCCGAGCCTAAAAATAAGCTCGTTTAGTAAACGAGCCCGAGCCCGAGCTTGCTTATCGAGTTCGAGCCGGCTCGCGAGCCTAATCGAGATTTCTATTTATATATATTTTTTATTAATATATTAAACATATATTTATATAATAATAATTACCATTTATATAAATATAAAAAAATAACTAAACTATATGTATAATAATAATTATAATTAATATAAATTAATTAAAAAATACTAAACGAGTCGAGTCCGAGCCGAGCTCGAGCTTGAAAAATTACCTTCGAGCCGAGCTCGAGCTTCAAAAATAAAGCTCGAATCAAGCCGAGCTCAAGCTCGAGCTTTCATATGTTAAACGAGCTCGAGCTCGAGCCTGGTCGAGCTCGGGCTCGGCTCGGCTCGTTTGCACCCCTACTAGTAACAGAAGACAACAAAATATAACAGAAGACTGGGCACGGGGGCGTGTTCAGTGAACACGCCCCGTGTCCAGTTACCTGAACTGGGCGTTTTTCTGCAGACTCTTCAGCACGGGGCCGTGTTGGCTGGGCACGACCCGTGCTGAACTTGCTGTAATGAAGAAAAATGTTCGGGAGGCTCTGTTTTTGTGCATGGGGCGTTGGTTCAAGTCTCCCTTAGTATCCTTCACCATCCAAGTGTGTTTTATTCATTACAACATCATCCAAACACCAAAAATTTTGAAAACCATCATTCATTAAATAGAGATAAATACAATAAGGTCCTAGAAAAATAAGAAGGATAAAAAGTTAAAATGAAAGTTCCTAAGATAGTTAGGTCAAGTGATACATGAAATCATCCTAACGAGTTCTACCTTTATTCTAGGAATATTAAAAGCCCGGAATAGCTTCCCTGTATTTCGTAGATATCGTTGAACTCGGAGCCGAGAGGTACCTCCTAGATGTCATTGAGCCACTCCTCTATCTCTTTTGGGAGGAAGAAGGATGGCTCATTTTCCTCAACATCATGTGGAGGAGGAGCGGTGGCGACTGGGACCCCGGGGAGTATCTCTCGAGAGGGGTCTGCATGCATGGCGTACCATTCGGCTGGTATGATAACTTCTGGTACAACATTCCATGCCCTTTGTGTAACAATTGGTACCAAAGGAAGAGAAGTGAGGAAATTCAACCTTTGGTGAAAAAGGTTGACCTCCCTAAGACACCCTTCTAGACCCACCAATAAATGATTGATACGGTCGACCAGAGCTTCCTCAACCCCCATCATTTCGTCTATGGCCTCTCTCAAGGCATAGACATAGTTGACGAGAGAGTCTTCTACCGATGACCTTCTCCCTTGTCGGTTGTTTCTTGAGTGTGAGGATGATGTTCCACTGTTTCTGCTCGATATTCTAAGAAAAAAAACCGAAAAGAGTTCATTTTTAGTGAAACAGTACCTCGAACACGGCCCCGTGCTCACTGAGCACGACCCCGTGTTCACCTATCTGCAGATTTTTGGAACAAGGAATCTTGGAGTTTCAAATTATGTTTCTGACTTTTGAAGCATTTTTTAGCAGAAATAACTTAAAACTGTGTTGTAAAACTTATTTTTAACAAGATTCCTTAAATAAAAATCTAACAAACATCACCATAAAGCTTGAAACCATGGTGATTTTGAGCTTTAATGGAGGTGTTTGAGGTAAAAATGAAGAAAAGCAATAGATAAAAGTAGAAAAGACAAGATGGTTGTTGGGAACCTTCTTTAGAATATTCCTAGGATGGTATGTGTGAAGATCCCACCAAATCTCTGTCTTTGGAATGGTCCAAATGTGCAGGAATCTTGGATGCATCTATAGAAAACGGCAGCGCGCTGGACACGGCCCCGTGTCGGCTTGACACGGCCCCGTGTGCAGACAAGATCCTGACACATTTTGTCCATATTCTGACCAAAAGTCAGACGGGAATCTTTTGGTGGACACGGGGGGGTGCTGACCTGGACACGGCCCCGTGTCTAGAGGCTGTTTATGAAGTTTCGTCTATTTTCAAGGAATTTTTTAGATCGGGTGGTTCCTTACTGGATGGAACAACACCGAAGTGCCTGAGATACCTAAGTTGCCCTAGACTTAGACGAGAACGCAAGAGGTTATCGGTAAGGGTGATTCCTATGCTAAATGTAGGTGGACAAGTCCAACCCTTTCCCGGGCTCTCGTAAAAGAAGGTGTATGTCGAATCGCTCAGGTCTATGTATGCATCGACGGAAGTCTATGGGGAGTCCTTCACGGCACAATCGACACAGGGACGACTATCGCTCAAGTCTTCGCAAGAGTTAGAGGTGATTTCGGGAGTGACGATGTTGTTTTTATCCGAATGTGATCTCAATAATTCTTCTTGGATGTCGTCTTGGGATGAATTAGTTATATCCATCTCAAGTTCTTTTATCCATCGAAGAATTAGTTCCTCTAGCTGAAAGAATTCTTCGAGAAGCATTTCATCTAGAAGGGACGATTGAGAGTATTCGAGGGAGAGATACGGATTATTTTTACTCTCGCCCCTCTTAAGGCTACAGGAAAACAATGGGTCTATATAGTGGTGAGTATAGTTTAAAAAATAACATTTTAGTTCTTCATGATTTCAACCACATAATTGACACCACGTACCATAAGAGGAGCGGTAGTAAAAAAAATCAGTATCGCTCATGTTTGTGTCAGAAATTACTAACCATCTGGATCTTACGGTTCTGTGTTCAGTATCTGATACTTGGGCACGAGGCGTGTTGGTTGGGCACGGCCCCGTGTTCAGCTACTGTCTTGACTTAAAACAGGATTGCCAGTACCAAAGATTAGGCATGGGGCCATGTTCAGCGGGCACGGCCCGTGCTGAGCTCTGCAGAAGCTGAAAATCTAAGAAAAATCGTAAAAAACAGAAAAATAAGAAAAACGATTAGGCCGTTGATTCCTATCTTTCTTAAAATCCTTGTGTCCCCGGCAGCGGCGCCAAAAACTTGATGCGTGTCGAGTGTGATATATATTTAAATATATTTTTAGCCCCTTTTAACACTTTAGTCAAGTTTTAAATTTATAAAACACGATATTTTACTAACGCTAAACACACATATGGGCAAGTGCACCCATAGTGAGCGTAGTATAGTGTTGGTAAGATACTGAGGTCGTCCAAGGACACAGGAGCTTTTAGTACCGGTTTATCCTCAACGTCTAATCAAATCAAAAATTTAGAAAAATGTTTTAAATAAGAAAATAAAAACTAGTTAAAATGCTGAAAATAAAAATAAGAGTAAACTGCCATTTTGGTCCCTGTGGTTTGGCCAGTTTTGCCATTTTAGTCCAAATCTCAAACTTTTTACATCTGGGTCCCTGTGGTTTGCATTTTGTTGCCATTTTAGTCCAAAATTTAAAAACCCTATTTTTTGACTGTTGCAACCTCCTATTTTGTCCTTTAGTGCAGGGGCATTTTGGTCATTTTGCTTTTCATTTAACATTTTCTTAATTCAAAAATTAATATATATATATATATATATATATATATACACACATACATCATATCAACCACCACCACTTTCTCTCCATTTGCATAAACTTTCTCGCCGCCGTAACCTAGCGGTGATCTGCCGTTCTCCGGTCGTACTCCGACCAATCTATCCCTATCTACTACCCTACCCTCTCCTCCTTCTATATCCATTTCAAAAAACAAAACAAATATCAATCATCCACAAAAAAAAACCCAAAAAAATCCTAGGGTTTCTGCTGTTTCGACTCGAATTTATCTAATTTCCCTTCTATATATCAATAAGAAGGGGAGAGGGAGGTTACAAAAGCAAAAAAAAGTGAAAAATTTGGAAAAAAAGGAAAATCTGTTAGGGTTTTGAGATGGCGGCGCAGGTTAGTCAAGCTCAGGCAGTTAACGGTGGTGGTGATGCTTAGCAGGTTGTGACGGTGTCGTTGAATGTGGGGGATTTGGATCTGAGTGTTACGGATTCGCAGTTGTATGATTTGTTTAACCAGATAGGGCAGGTGGTTTCGGTTAGGGTTTGTAGGGATTTGTCTACGAGGAAGGAGGTGTGGGTGTGACTATTGGATGGGACGACGCCGGAGTGGCGGTGGTGAGAAGGGGGAGGAGGTGGCGGTGGTGGTGGTGCTATAGAGAGAGAGAAGAGAGAGAGGGAGGAGGTGGCGGTGGTGGTGGTGCTATAGAGAGAGAGAAGAGAGGGAGGGGGGCGAGATAGGCAGAGGTGTTGGTGGGTGTGGAGTGCACAAAGAGAAGAGGTCGGTGTTTCGGGTGTCGGCCTGCCGGAAAAAGCAACTGCCGGCATCGACGCCGGTGTGTGCTCCGGTCGTCGGGCCAAGAATGTCGAGAGGGAGAGGGGGCGAGACAGGCAGAGGTGCTGGTGAATGAAGAAATCTTGTATTTGGGGAAGATGATAGGTTAAATAAGGGTAAAAAGGAAATAAATATATTTAATTTAGTTTATTAATTATTAATATGTTATAATAAAATTAAAATGACCAAAATGCCCTTGCACAAAAAGACAAAACAATAAGGTTTCAACAGTCAAAATAGGGGGTTTTTGGATTTTGGACTAAAATGGCAACAAAATGCAAACCACAGGGACCCAGATTTAAAAAGTTTGAGATTTGGACTAAAATGGCAAAACTGCCCAAACCACAGGGACCAAAATGACAGTTTACTCTAAAAATAAAATAAAAATAGATAGACAAGATGAATCACTTGGATCCGACTCGCCTTTAGTGTAACCTTTGATGTTTTCCGCACTTTTGCACTTTTTAAGAGATTATCTTAGTTATAGTAGTAGGCCCCTCTTTTGAAGGTGATGTTACCCTCAACCCAGTAGTTTGAGTCAGCAAGGATACAATCCTAAAGGGTTGGATTATTGGAAGATAATTAATTAAGTTATTAATGCGTAATGTGGTAGGCCCCTCTTTTGAAGGTGAGGTTACCCTCGGCTAAGTAGTTTGAGTCAGCAGGGATACAATCCTAAGTAGTCGGGTTAATGTATTAATAGTAGTTTACATATGAGGGGATCAAGAAATTCGCACCCCCGGCATCCAATACCAGTGGGTATTGAAGGAGGTCCTAATAAGCTTGACCCAGGTCCTTGCAGGATCTATACACTGAACAAGGCAAGAACCTTACCAAACCATTCCCTTAACTCCCGACCAGGTAGCCAACATATCTCCAAATAGACCGTGGAGATATGAATGGTGTAAATCTTTTATTTTATATAGACAGTAAAATAACGCCAAGACACCACGGACAAATGATAAGGAAGTTTCACCTTCAACATAAGAAACTAGTTATTAAAGTCATTAATACAAAACCAAATAAAAAGTGCGAAAAGATTAAAAAACAAAAGTATTATACTAAATGCTTGTCTTCACCAAGTGATGTAAGAGACTTAGGCAAACATGGCCTTTGATTGTCAAGAACTCTTACTATCAATCTTGGATCCCGAGACTACTACACACACCTTTATGATGTCTTGTTTTTGCTTGGGAAGATGCTGTCGAGGGGTCTGGCATGCCACGTTTATTCCTTTTCTTGCATTATTGTTAGATTTGGCTGCATTTTTGCTTCTTTTGTTCATTTAAGCTCATTTAACCCTGAAAATTCAAAAGGAAGACAAAAGCACACTTTTTCCAACATTAGTACTTAAAAAGGGTTAGTTTTATGCCTCATTTGATGTAATTTATATGTTGCATGTTCAAACTGTGGACGTTTTGGTCACACAACAAATGTCTGTCGCTTTACTATTATGCCAAACGAAGCTATGGCGGTTCCTACTCAACCTATCGCAACCTCTCATGTGATGCATGTTTGTCCTAACTACCTACAAGGAACCTGCTTCAATTGTGGTTATCCAAACCACTTCAAATAACCTGGCTGGCAGATGAAGACTCAGCAAATAGGCACAGGATTAATGCTGGCAATATCAAGGCTTGTGCTGAAGTCTGGATAAACACTTGAACTTTTATGTTTTCTATTTCCTTTCTAAGGATCTTGAAACACTTTGGTTGTTCTATAAATAAATTTGATCGTTTCATTTATTTACAAAGTCAATGTGAACACGTGCGTGTATGGCATACCCCTACGATACCGATACCAAGGAACCACGTTCTTTGCAAGACAAACTACTCTCGTAGTTCTTCCATTTTGAGATCGCTCGCGATCTCCACGAAAATCCTAAGTACTCGTTTCTTCTAAGAAACAAAGTACAAGGTACAAGTTACAACTCTGGACGAATACTCAAAGTACCACTTTAAATCCTTGCTTGGATAACTAAGGGTACTTTCCATAAGTCCTTAATTGGTCTTATGCGATATGTCTATGTACATATCACTACATTCTGGTTTTCATAACAATATACATAGTATATGATTTTAAAACATCATTCATGATTTCAAAAACATTTCATATGGTTTAAAAAACATTTTTTAACATAGTATACTTACCTAATATACCAAGTGCATAATTTCAAAAACATTATCCATGTTTTCAAAAACCTCATACATGATTCCAAAGGCATTTCACATGGTTTTAAAACAATTTATAAACATATTTACCTAATACACCTAGTACATGATTTCAGAAACATTACATAATGTTTCAAAAACATTAAACATATTTTCAAAGATCTCATGCATAGTTTTCAAAGACATTCTGCTCGTATGTTGACTTAGCATACATAGTACACGATTTTCAAGGACATCCTGCTTCGTATGTCGAATTAGCATGCCTAGCACATTGATTTCAAGGATCCTTTTTGCTTCATATGATTGACTTAACATATCTAGAACCTTGATTTCATAAACACTATACTTCGTATGTTGACTTAGCATACCTAGTACAAGGTTTCGAAACAATTTCCCACTACACGAATTCCAAAATCCTTATAGGATCTTCCTATCTTCATAGTTAGATCCTTATGGATGTTTAAAGCGAAAAATTAAAGTCCTTAATTAGATTCTTTGTGTGCTTTAATATGTATGTTACGATTCAATGAGGACAAAACCGAATCCTTATAAGATCTTCCTATCTTCATAGTTAGATTCTTGAGGATGTTTAAAGTACTAATTGAACTCCTTGATTGGATTCCTGGTGAACTTTAAATGCATGTGTACAAATCGATGACAAGTTGATAACAAGTTGATGACCAAGTTGACAATTATGTGATTATGTGATTATGTGATTATGTGTTTATGTGTGATCCAAATGCTCGTTATCCAAATCCTTGTAGTATCTTCCATATCTTCATATGATGGATTCTTAGAAGGATATCCAACGGTACTATCTTAAATCCTTAATGGGCTTCTATGCAATAGTTAAGACCCTTGGATTTTAAAGTACTATTCCAAAGTTAAAGAGACCCTTTGGTGGTCTAGTTAAAGAGATTGATTCGTCAATCTAGTTAAAGAGATCATATGTTGATCTAGTTAAAGAGACCCTATGGTGGTCTAGTCAAAGTTATCACAGGATTATTCATTTGATTCTATCCCCTACACATTACAAAATAAACTGTGCGGACTGTGCAAGGAATTACGTAATTATGGATGTATTGTAAAATACATCCTTATTTCGTGTATAGTTTGTATAGTTTTCCGTTAGTTATAGTTTATTTTTCGTTAGAATTAGCGTACTTTTGATCCAATCGCGTTTTGTAGGTTTTTGCGTTTGAAACTGCTGGAAATTGCATAAAACAAGCTAAAATATAGAAAAGTCAAGTCCTGGAACGTGTTGGAAAGCTCAGGAGCTGAAACGAAATGAAATTACTGGAAAAGGGGTTTCTGGAGGCCCACGAAAAAGGAAAGATAGTCTCTCGCGCCCGGCGAGAGACTTAAAGTTTTGAAGTTGTCATTGAGTCGGTGGCGGCCCGCGACCCACCACTCTTTCTCTCTCGCGCCCCGCCAGAGAGTGTTTCTAGCAGAACTCTTCGAGCTAGGCAAGGGTTTGAGCTGAAAAATCATATATAAACATACTAAAACATTGAAAAACCCTAACTTACGAATTAGCAAACTTTGAGGCGAACTTGGAGCTGCGTTTGAAGCATTTCTGAGCATTCGAAGCTGTCGGTTGAAGGTTGGAAGTTCAGAGAATCATTCGGGTCGTCTCCTTAACATCCGGGTGTTTTCACTTGTGTTTCTTTCTCTTTGACTATGTTCCGTTTCTTTAAAAATACTTTGATTATGTCCGTTTCCATGACTTTGATTGGCTAGATTTCTTGAACTACCTAGACAAGATGAATGGTTGCATAAAGTTTGGATTTTTATTATAAATTTATGATATTTATGGATTTATTTATGTATTGTAGGCGATTTGATTATTAGCTAGATGTGTATGCATACTTGATTGTGTTTGAATATTGTTTATTGCTTCGTATGATTCTTGGTGACGGTCTTTATCACATAATAGAGTCGTGCTAGGTTTTAGATTTTGGTGAGTGTCTATATCACATAATAAATCATTAATCTTTAGGGTTAAATCGGCTGATAAACCTTAGAAGCAATATTCGGTAATCTTATAAAATCAAGTGTTCTACTAACCCTCAATAGCTGACAGGTGCGAGGTTATTGTTAGGTCTAAGCGATTAAACCGTAAGGTGGGTCCTTCTTAGGAAGTCAACCTATTAGCTGTTGTCTAACAAGTCTAGTTAAGAACCCAAATTTATCCTTGACTTGAATCCCGAAACAGAGAGAGTCTTGTAGGGTACTTTCATAAATCATTAGAGGTCCGGACAAGGAGTCTAATTTACCGGTGACTATAACAGCCTTTAGGGTGCCCTAATGTACTCTTGAGACGGGTTAGGAGGCTTAGTTGGTAACTCGAGAGGTTTAGCATCTTATGCTCCCGGTCCATAATAATCAACTTTCAAATAAAATCCATAACTAAAAGCAACCAGGATTCGAGTCTAGGTAGTATTTCCACCGTCTGAGTAAAAGCCCACAGTAATTCGTTCTAGTTAATTTAGTTAATTAATTTAGTTTAATTATTTTCTTAGGAGTTTTAGAAACCCCCCCCCCCCCATCAAACAAACAAAATAGTTCAGTCCGTGTCAGTCTAGTCTAAATAGAGTTATTAGCGTAACTCGATAAAGTCTCGTGGGTTCGATATCCGGACTTACAGTAGCTATACTAGAGTCGATCGGTACACTTGCCGGTTAGTAGTTTAGTGTGTCTTAGTGAGTCTAGAGTATTACTTAGAGTCTAGAATTAGGTTAATTTAGTTAATTTTATTAAACCACTTTTTAGCACATCAAGTTTTTGGCGCCGTTGCCGGGGACTCTTGGCAATTGCGTTGATTACTTTGTTTGGACTTCATCTGATATCATTACGTGCTATTTGTGTGTTTTCAAGTCGTAGGAGTCTAAATAGTTCTAGGGTCTTTTTATTTTAGAGTCTTTGTTAGAGTCGTCTTACTTGTTTATTTTCGGTTTTGCAGAGAATGCCCCATACACGTTCACAAGGACCACCAAAGCCGCCGATCGACAAGTTTGCCTTCTCGTCTTCTAGTTTAAAGGTTAGTAAATCTTCTACTTCATCTTCAGCCACTTCTGACTCTACACTCCAATCTAAACCACCAACCTTTGACTTCATCCCGAAGTCATCACCCCACAATTCTCCACCACCTTCCCGTTCTCGTACACCTAGTCCTACACCCAATAACCAAATGGCCAATCGAACCGTTTACGAACAAGCCACCATCGGCTTCACCGGTGCTAATTCACCCATGACGGCCATCACTGATTCGTGCCAATTTCACGTCCTACATGATGACGGCCATCACTAATTCGTGCCAATTTCACGGCCGTGATGATGAGGATGCTCCCGCCCACATTAACCGAATTACCCGCCTTTGTAGCACATTCTCTATTGAGGGTGTTAATCTAGATGCCCGATACCTTCAGGTTTCCCTATTCTCTCTCGTTGGCCACACAGCCGTCTGGTTCGATTCGCAGCCAGCGGTAACTTTCACCACCTGGGCAGGTTTACGAGATGCTTTCTTAGCTAAATATTTTCCACCCGCCAAAGCATCTCGTCTACGCGATCAGATCCATTCGTTCCGGATGGAGCCTGATAAGCCTTATCACCTGGTCTGGGAGAGATTCCAAACCTTGATTTCTTGTTATTCGCAGCATGGTTTATCGGACTGGGCACTCGTAGAAAAGTTCTACAATGGTCTCACCCCCGAGATCAAAGCCCGGTTTGATACTTCTGCTGGAGGGCAACTCATGGGTAAGAAAACGGTAGTTGAGTGTAATGATCTTTTTGAGAGTTTTGCCCATTCTAACATGGACTATAGCACTACCAGCAGAACTTCCATTCGTGTGACTAGTACCTCCTCGACCGCTCGAGGGGTAAACCAAGTTGGCTTGGATTCATCGGCAGCTGCTGCTCTAGAGAGGATGGAGAAAACTTTTTAAACAGGAGCTTAATGAGATTAGGAAAAAGGTCGATAAATGTGAGGTTTGTAGGGGAGGCCATTATACGATAGATTGTCCCACACTTACACTCGAGCAAGTAGAGTATATTGTAGGTCAGTCTAGGGGTCCGTTTAATAATAATAATAATTCTAATTATAACTCCAACTGGCGTAGTGGCAATAATAATAGTTTGCGCTCTT
>JARYGA010013231.1:0-27697 GCA_030545235.1 Helianthus tuberosus | reverse complement strand
GTAGCACTTTGTAGCTGATCAAAGAGATTATCTATTCGTGGTAGGGGATATCGATTCATGATGGTGAGCTTATTGAGCTCACGGTAATCAATACACATATGGAAAGATCCATCTTTCTTTTTCACAAATAGGACTGGAGCGCCCCAAGGTGAATAATTCGGACGGATGAATCCTTTGTCAGATAACTCTTGAAGCTATTTTGATAATTCTTGCATCTCAGACGGTGCAAGACGATAAGGTGCTTTAGCAATCGGGTTAGCATTAGGTACAAGATCAATATGAATTCGACTTGACGAACTGGAGGTAAACCAGGCAGTTCATCAGGAAACACCTCTGGATAATCTCGAACAATAGGAATATCTTGAATACTCTTGCTCTTGCCTTTCTCCTCTATGACATGTGCCAGAAAGGCCACATAACCCTTTCGTAGGTATTTTTGGGCTTTAGTAAACAACATGAGTTTCAAACCATTCGAAGGTTTCTCGCCACAAACTTCTAGAACTTCACCATGAAAGAGGAATACGAACAATCTTATCGAAACAAACCACCTCAGCATGATACTTGGTTAACCAATCCATTCCTACGATAATATCGAAGCTTCCGAGTTGCATTGGTGTGAGGTCAATAGGAAAAAGATGGTTATCGAGGTTCAATTGACAATCGCGAATGACAGAATCGAGCACAAGAGGTTCACCAGTAGCAATCTCGACAGATAAAGGCTTTCTAAGTTTAGTTCTAGGCATCGCAAGTAAAGGCTCAAAATCTAACGATACAAAGCTTCTATAGGCACCAGAATCGAAAAGAATAGATGCAAGTTGATGGTTAACAAGGAACGTACCATTAACGACTTCGTTATCAGCACGAGCCTCGTTAGCATTTATGTTGTATGCTCGTCCACGAGCGGGATTGGCATTTGCATTGGCATTCGCGTTCGCAAGCTTCGGACAGTTGTTTCTAAAGTGACCCATTTCACCGCAGTTATAGCATGAACCAGGTGGGAAAGGAAGTCTAGCAGCGTTTCCTTGTGCTTGTGCTGGGTTCTGTGCAGCTTGGTTAGGAACAGCTCGACAAATATTGGCTTTGTGACCAAGTCTCCCACATGAGGTACACTGTTTACATACTTGCTGAGCCACATGATGACCATTGCACCGATTATAGTAAGGTGCAGTACCAGCATAAGGCTTCCCCGCAGGAGGTTGCGCTGGTTGGTTTTATAGGTTTTGGTTAGGTTGTGCGGTGACAGCAAAGTTTTGTCACACCCCGATTTCCACGTGTCACCGGTGGGCCCGGTGGGGGAGTATCATGACGTGGTTGGCAACATAATAGTCAAACAACACAATATTTAATATGCACAGCGGAAGCAAATTTAAAATGTAATACAACCGAATTTAATATCGTAATATCAAATGTCACAATATTCGGAAGTTTATCCACAGATGGATCGAAATAAAAATAATATTAATGGTTCAACAGACTTCAGGCATCTTAAGCTTGCGAGACTTCTAATGATGCTAAGGAGAAATCCCAGCCAATTTCGCTTAGTACCTGCATTTAATCTTTTTGGGAAAATACGTCAGTTTACACTGGTAAATACATTCAACTGACTCATTTTGGAAAATGATTGAAAATTGGTTTGGATGCACATGGCATAAACATTTTATTTAACTTGGGAGAATTATTTAATATTATAATCTTGTGAACGAATTACATGTTCCTTGTGCGTTCAGTAGCCCGGATCTTGTCCGGGTTAAAGATCAATAGACACACCACAATGTTCTTTTGTGCACTGATGGGTGTACGCCTACACCCCGCGCTTAAGTCGTGGCCATTTCGTAAAATGATGCCGAGGATATCCGGGACATGGTCATTAACCCCCCAAAGGCTTTAAGTAACAAGACTGTTTAAACGAGCCGATCGAATTTATTCAATTACCCACTCAACGGTGGAGAATTTGATGCCCGATCAAGCGGTATGCTATATACCGAAACCCAAGCCCGTATAGGGAAAATAAGCTAAAAGTATTTACCTGAGCAATGTATAAATCACAATAAGCAAAATGCACGTAGCTTTTACTGGTACTCCTAATCTGGAATGAAGGTTTTATAATAACCTATTAGAATCCTAACGGGTCTTTAATTAAGCTTAAGCTTAGACCGGCTAGTTTCAAAGATACGGTTCGTACGCACGATTAAGCGAAGACCGGATAGAATGTGATTTAGACCGACAAGTTCAGAGACTTGTTTAATATGGGTTTATTATTCACATTCTGGATTTTGAGATAAAACCGTTAAGGTTTGACCCGTTTCGGCTAATTTATGTAAACTTGTTACATAAACCGAACCGTACGCGTAATAAGCGTGACGGGTATTCATGAGAGCTATAGATAGGTTTCCTAAGTTAATTATGCCTCAAATATGTTGTGACATCAGTAAGATGTCTTTCATTATGCCCGAAACGTGTTTGAACACAAACTAGGCCCTGTAGGGGTAGTTTGGTCATTTAAAAGTTTATAAAAGAGTTTAAGTAACAAGCTGAGTTATAGGTCTGATGTAATCAGCAAATATACCCAATTTACTAAGTTATATCAGTAGGATAAAATATATATATGTGAAATTTATCAATTATAACCAAACTATGCCCCGTAGGGGTATTTTGGTAATTTCACATAAGCCGAAAAGCTCAAAACTGAAGTCTGAGTTTAACCACCTTTGCTTACTGTTAAAATATTATAATTTTCCTCAAATATCAGTAGGTATCAACCCTTGTATGTTTAAAATACTTCTAGTACATACTATGCGTTAAAAACGCTTAAAAGGGCGATTAAAGGCCATTTCCAGGTTCGATACATAAAGCTGATATTTTTATACTTCCAGAAGGCTTAAAATAATTTATTTAACATATCTAATTAGTAGCAAAAGGTTTGGATTCGTTTAGATATGTAAAACTCATTTTATGGCCCGTAAGGGCAAAACCGACAATTACCGGATTAAGCCTATGACTATGAGTTATGCTCAGCCTAAAATTAATTAAAAATCTTTAAAAATCCCAAAATAATATATTACATTAGTGGGTAAAATATTTGATATCAAAAAGTATGTTTAAGTAGGCTATACGCTAAATACGCCGTTTAATTAACATAGAGTCTTAATTTTACGCTAACGAGCATAACTCTTAATCTACACCTCAAACTGATGTCAAACTTTGCATACAAGTTTATATATCAGTAATTAAAGTTTCTACTCTTTTACATTTCCAAAAATCACGTTTTAAGGTAATAAGGGCATAATGGTCAACATATGAGCAATTAACGGAATCATGCGTAATAATCGGTTAACTAATGAACCATAGTGTATAATCACAGAGGGTTATACTAGCATGTAACCTGGTCCAAATAAAGCTCTAAGGAATATTTAAAACATACCATAACGGGTCAGAACTGAAAGTCAAAGTATAAGTCAAACTATGCGACTTTCGGTTCCGAACCGGGTCTAAACAGGAAATTGTCGGGTTGAACATGTTTAGACATGTCCTTACACTAATTACCAAGTTATATTAATGGTCAAACAGGTTATAAGTGTTCTACATTGTTAATCATGCATAAATCGCATTTTAAACTTTCTGTTGACTTTTTAATTATACGTTTGACCCGACATTTGACCTAGTTAGATTGGGAATCAGGGGAAACCCTTTTAAGGTTTTATTACCCACATAATTACCTTCTTAAAGGTACTTTTGATTCGACTAATCACTGGACCATTAGTGATTAATCTTAAAGTCAACCGTTAATTACGACGGTTTGACTTTTAAGCTAAAACTTAATTAAGAAAGGTTAAGCCAACTTACAAAGGTCCTATGCACGAAATGTGAACACTTGAGAGCAGCCTTGAGCTCCAGAAATGATCAGATAGCTTGAAGAAGATGTGGAGAACAATGGTGCAACTTAGGTCCTTTATATAGTAGATTTCTCACCACAAATCTTTGACACATGAGTCTACAAGCCTCCACAACTGATCAACACTTGTTCCTAGTGCTTAGGGGGTGCTTTAGGGGCCAAGAGATGTGGAAAATTGGTTAAAGGTCGCGCACAATAGGCCATGGCAGACAACAGCCAACATTTGCGGAACTGGGCATCCCTCGCATGGCGCGAGCGACCCTCGCGTGGCGCGACGGGTCGTCTGCAGAAAATCTTAACTTTTGATTTTTTTGCGATGTGATCCTTGGCTCTTCAAAATACGATTAGGCACTTGTTTCTTGCATTGTAAACCCTCATAATTGATCTATAAGGGCCTTAAAACATATACCCACTTCGTTAAGTCCCCGGTTAACTTTATTGTTACCCGAAAAGTCCTAACTTTCAACGTTTACGCTTTAACCCCTCGCACACGAATTTGATCACAACTTGCTCATACGATAACGAAACTTTATGAAATTTAAATCATGCATTCTAGTGAGCATAATTAACCGTTACAAAGCTTCGGGTTTGTCAAAAGGTCACTCAGAGGTATAACTTAAACATGTTGACACATTTAACCCCTGTAGTTTGTAATCTCTCACTTTTAGCTTCGTATGATCCATGATTTATTCGTTTACAGGTATGAGCATCATGTAGGGTTAATATACAATATATTTATTCACTGTTGACATTCAGAACTCGTATATTCACATACTTTCCATGATTGTCAACTTAAATCCTTTTATAACATTCTTTCACGCGTTCAAACATATGACACGTGTCTACACCTTATAGGACGTGAATTTTCGAGGTGTTACATCCTCACCCCCTTAAAATAAATCTCGACCCGAGATTTACTGAAATAAATAAGGGTATTTTTCTTTCATCGTGGATTCAACCTCCCACGTGAATTCGGGACCTCTACGGGCATCCCATTTGACCTTTACGATAGGTACATGCTTCCTTCGAAGCTTCTTTACCTGTCGATCCTCAATCGACAAAGGTTTTTCCACAAATTTTAAGCTCTCGTCTATATGCTCGTCTGTATGTGGTATAACCAATGATTCATCAGCGAAGCACTTTTTCAGATTGCAGATGTGGAACACATTGTGAATTCCACTGAGCTCTTCTGGTAAGTTTAACTTATAGGCAACTGACCCGACACGTTCGATAACCTCGAAAGGTCCTATGTATCTCGGGCTTAGCTTGCCTTTCTTACCAAATCGCATCACCCCCTTCCAGGGTGATACTTTAAGTAGGACTTTGTCACCTACTTCGAAGTGAAAATCCTTACGCTTAGGATCAGCGTAACTCTTCTGCCTATCTCGGGCAGCTTTGAGACGGTCACGAATCTGGACAATCTTGTCCATCGTTTCGAACACTATCTCTAGTCCTGATAATTGGACGTCTCCAACTTCTGCCCAACAAACGGGCGATCTACACTTTCTACCGTATAAGGCCTCAAAAGGCGCAGCCTTAATGCTCGTATGGTAGCTATTGTTGTAGGAGAATTCGATTAATGGTAGGTTCTTATCCCAACTACCACCCAAATCGATCGCACATACACGTAGCATGTCTTCCAACGTTTGAATAGTACGCTCACTCTGACCGTCAGTCTGAGGATGATAAGCCGTACTAAAATTCAAGCATGCGCCCAAAGATTGTTGGAAACTCTTCCAAAAATGTGACGTGTATCTAGTATCTCTATCAGAGATAATAGCCACAGGTATGCCATGTAAGGCTACAATCTTATCAACGTATAACTGGGCTAACATATCGGAGCTATAAGTCTCCTTGATGGGTAAGAAGTGTGCTGACTTAGTCAGTCTGTCAACTATAACCCATATTGTATCATTGCCTTTCCTTGTCTTTGGCAACTTGGTGATGAAATCCATCGTCACCATTTCCCACTTCCACGTAGGAAGCTCAGGCTGTTGTAGCAAGCCTGACGGCTTTTGATGCTCAGCTTTGACTTGCGCACATGTCAAGCATTTAGCTACATGGGTGGCTACAGACTTTTTCAAGCCTATCCACTGTTGATGCAGTTTGTGTGTCCGATGCTTGTCGAATAGATTAGTTATTATTTTACGCTGAATTTGTAATAGTTAGTGAAACGGTCTATCGAACGTGTATAGACCCGCTCGTTTGAAGTGGTCAAACGAGAGGGTTATTCGTTTGACCGTGTGTGTGGTTGCAAGACAAATTATGGTTGTTTAATGTTGGTGTCGAAGGATAAGGCATCGAAGGATTGTGTATCCTTCGATGAGCTCGAAAGATATCCATCGAAGGTTGAAGATGGACCTCGAAGGATATGTCATCCTTCGAGGTATATGTGTATCTTTCGAAAGCTGAATGGTCGACAGATGATCTATCGACCAGTCAGTTTGATCCTTCGACCATACAACCTGTGTTTGGTATAAATACCAACACTTTGTCATTTGCAACATAAGAGTGAGAGCACAAGTGTGTGCAAGAGAGTGAGAGGAGGTTTGAGACCTCACCCGGGGAGAGATCACCACTTGATCTCTCCCGGAATGTATACTCCTTTGGTATTAGTTCGGTTATCATGTAATCGGGCCGATTTGTAACGTTATACTACCGGATTAATACAAAGTTGTTTGTTTATCATCTCTTATCTCTTCCGTCTTTGAACAAAACCATCAGAATCACGGTTTCGGTCCCCAAACCCGGTCCTACAATTGGTATCAGAGCCATGGTGCCCGATTTAGTAAAACTAACCGTTTACTAAGTCACATGTGCTCTAGATCTGTGATTTTTGTGGGTTTTTGTTCAAGATGTAAAAATGGTGAAAATGAGAAAAACTCAGATCTGGACCCGAATATTCAGATCTGTGATAAAACGAGTGTTGGGTTTTATGTTTTTCTCTAAGATACTCAGGTTTTCTTCATCAAAAATCGTGTACAAAGTGTTTTCGTCCATCTGCAGCTTTACACAGTTCTGTGTTCTTGATGTTCTTCACATCTTCATATTTTGAAAGATGTAAAGAACTTCGAAGGATCAACTTTACCCACAATAACTTCGAAAGGTCAAAACAATTCCTCGAAGGGTCATCATTCATTTTCGAAGGGTCAACCCAACTTTTTCTCGAAGGGTCATCTTGACAGTTAAGCAACTTCGAAAGGTTATCAGTTATTTCGAAGGGTCATACCATCTGTTTCGAAGGATCATAGAGACCAAACAGAATCGAAAGATCAAACAAAATCGAAAGGTCATCTTAATGATTTTCGAAAGGTCTTCTTTTCATTTCGAAGGGTCATCAAACCCAACTGACTTCGAAAGATCATCCTCAGATCTCGAAGGATGCTGTTTGGGGATCGAAAGATTGAAGAGATCGTGAAAGATGATGGTGCTGCTGTTGTTTGTATCGAAGAAAAGGACCAGGAGAGAGAAAGAACATGATGTCGGCTGAATGTTGAAGATTAGGGTTGTTGACTTTTGAGAAGAGACAAGACTAGAATGTTTGGCTGCTGAACAAGGTTGTTGTCGGCTAGGGCTTTACAATGATAATGTCTTTTCTTTCATGGGCTAAGATAACAAGGCCAAATGGTTTGAAACCTGTTGACTTATTTTTTAGGGCCCACCTATGTTTGAGATAATTTCTCACAAGTTGCAAACATCAGCAGCAGCTGATATACCAACGATTTCATTTGGGGCCCATCACTTAGTCAGTTTCAATAGTGGGCCACAAATGTGTGAAATTATTTTCTTGTGTTGGGCTGTTTATAAATCAAGTGAATGGGATTTGGGCTTGCATCAAGTTTGTGAAGTGGGGTCGGGTATTTGCGGAGTTGATCTGAATTGCGCTCCTAATATCAAGGTCAAAATTCGTATGGTTTTGGGAGCGCACGGGATGATGCGGCATGATGAAAACAAGAGATGATGAAAACTTGATATTTTTGAAAAATGTGGGGTAGTTACGGTTACCGATGCAAATGGCAAAAATGGTGACGCGACTATTATGGGCCAAAAACGAGAACGGTATGTTCACTTCCGCACGTCGATTGTTTATGAGTGTTATCGGTTATTCGAAAATGTTCGAAAGCACTTTGTTATTTGTCATATTCTCGCATTTGAAGACGAACGTATGAACCTTGAACGCCAACACCGGTCCTAACGAGTTCACAAAGTCTTTGGAGGGATACAAGTCGGATCCGATGGGGTACTAGGCGATATTGCTTTATCAACTAGAATATGCAACGAAGAAATCCTTTTTGTTTATTGTCATATTCTCGCATTTGGTAACGAATGAATGAACCTAGAATGTCAACACCGGTCCTAACGAGTTCACAAAGTCTTTGGAGGGATACAAGTCGGATCCTACGGGGTACTAGGGGACGGTCTTATTCAACTAGCATATGCAAAGAAGAAATTCGTTTTCGTGATTTTTCGAAAAACCAAGAACATTCAACGGAGATTGATGACAGTTCCGCTTAGTGGGGGGAATTGGTGAACATTTGACGACAGTTTCTTTGAAGTGGAAAGAATCTGTTAAGGTTTAGAGATTTTACCAAAGAAATGGGGGGATAAAAATTGAATTTCTTCGGTAAATTTCTAAACGCAATCACAGGTGGTAGAGTTTGTGATTTTCTGGTGATACAAACGGTTCGGCGTGGAATGTTTTGCACATACACATATTTGAGGATTTTAATTAATTCTCCAGCCAGCGTGAAGGGTTTTGCACGGAAACATACAGGTATCTAAAGTCTACAGTAGTTACAAAAGCGCTGTTCACTGAAGACCTGGGGAATCTTTATGGAAGCTGATAGTTCAAGGCTGAAGACCTGCAGGATTCGGTTTTGGGTTTGATGTTTCTTTGGGATTTTACAGGGATCTGGGGGTAACTCAATTCGTTGAGTTTGCAAACGATGTACTTGGTCAAGCTGACTTCCTGAGTACTGATGCTGAAGATCCGTAGTGCATTACGTGGTCAACTTCACAAAGGCGAGACAATGAGATCTGGATGTAGTTCAACTAAGCATGCTGGTTGAGCTTGCAAGGGATACACTTGGTCTAGCTGACTTTCCTGAGTGTTGATGCTGAAGATTAAAGTGCATTACTTGGTCGATTCCACAAAGACGGTTTACAGAAGACAGTTCACCAGAAATCTCTATCAATGTAGTATGCTTGTATGAAAGAGAGTTCTTATGACAAGATCAAGACTTGATGCAGTTCTTAAAGATTGGAACCCTTATCAAATGCCGGTTGGAGTATTGGAAGATCAGCGGAAGATCGGTCAATTGAGGAAATTGCACAACACCCAACACGGATACGCGTACTTTGAGGGGGAAATATTATACAAGGAGCATCAAGATACTACTTACCTGGATCATCGGTCAAGGGGGAATTTGTTAACACAGAGAAGATGAATACTTGACTGAAGATCGATTGCAGTTGCATTTTCAGCATTCGACAGCAACGGACAAGGGGGAATTTGTTGATGCAGTTTGTGTGTCCGATGCTTGTCGAATAGATTAGTTATTATTTTACGCTGAATTTGTAATAGTTAGTGAAACGGTCTATCGAACGTGTATAGACCCGCTCGTTTGAAGTGGTCAAACGAGAGGGTTATTCGTTTGACCGTGTGTGTGGTTGCAAGACAAATTATGGTTGTTTAATGTTGGTGTCGAAGGATAAGGCATCGAAGGATTGTGTATCCTTCGATGAGCTCGAAAGATATCCATCGAAGGTTGAAGATGGACCTCGAAGGATATGTCATCCTTCGAGGTATATGTGTATCTTTCGAAAGCTGAATGGTCGACAGATGATCTATCGACCAGTCAGTTTGATCCTTCGACCATACAACCTGTGTTTGGTATAAATACCAACACTTTGTCATTTGCAACATAAGAGTGAGAGCACAAGTGTGTGCAAGAGAGTGAGAGGAGGTTTGAGACCTCACCCGGGGAGAGATCACCACTTGATCTCTCCCGGAATGTATACTCCTTTGGTATTAGTTCGGTTATCATGTAATCGGGCCGATTTGTAACGTTATACTACCGGATTAATACAAAGTTGTTTGTTTATCATTGCTAATCTCTTCCGTCTTTGAACATAATTATGAAAATCACGGTTTGGATCCCCAAACCCGGTCCTACATCCACCAATAATTTGCCTTTAGATCCTGGTACATCTTATCAGCTCCAGGATGAACGGAGTATTTGGAACTATGGGCTTCCTGGAGAATAATATCACGAAGTCCCCCATAAATCGGAACCCATATTCGTCCATTCAATTTCAGAAGTCCGTCCTTGCTAAGAGATAACTGCTCCTCAGTTACTCCTAACTTTTCATTAGGATAGTTAGCTTCCAACACAGCTTCCTTCTGTGCAGCTAACAACCTCTCCATCAGACTGTTCTTTATCTCCATGCGCTTGGCATTGATTCGAATGGGTTTCACCCTTTCCTTCCGACTCAAGGCATCAGCGACTACATTCGCCTTGCCAGGATGGTACTTGATTTCACAATCATAATCATTCAAAGTTTCCATCCAACGGCGTTGCCTCATGTTTAATTCCTTCTGATTGAACAGATGCTGGAGGCTCTTGTGATCAGAATAGATCACACATTTGATTCCATAAAGATAATGCCTCCACAGTTTTAGTGCGAACACAACGGCACCCAAATCCAAGTCGTGGGTGGTGTAATTCTTTTCATGCACCTTTAACTGTCGTGATGCGTAGGCAATAACCTTGCCTTTTTGCATAAGCACACACCCCATGCCAGTGTGTGAAGCATTGCAGTAAACCACAAAATCTTCTATTCTATCTGGCAATGTCAGTACTGGGGCGTAGCTCAACTTATGCTTCAGAATATCAAAGGACTCTTGCTGCTTAGGGCCCCAAACGAACTTTACTTTCTTCTTGGTCAAGGAAGTTAGGGGTGCAGCAATCCTTGAAAAATTTTCAATGAAACGCCTGTAATATCCTGCCAATCCCAGGAAGCTACGAATCTCAGTAGGCGTCTTTGGTTCTTGCCAGTTCATAACTGCTTCAACCTTAGTGGGATCCACTTGGATACCACGCTCACTAACCACGTGTCCAAGGAATTGGACCTCTCGAAGCCAAAATTCACATTTAGAGAATTTGGCATAGAGCTTATCCTGATGCAGGAGTTTGAGAATACATCGAAGGTGTTTCTCGTGGTCAGCTTGGTTCTTCGAATAGATAAGAATGTCGTCGATGAAAACGATGACGAATTTATCTAAGTACGGCTTGCAAACGCGATTCATGAGGTCCATGAACGCGGCCGGTGCATTAGTGAGCCCAAAAGGCATCACTAGGAACTCGTAATGACCATAACGAGTCCTAAATGCTGTTTTATGCACGTCTTCATCTCTAACCTTCAGTTGATGGTAACCTGACCTCAAATCAATCTTCGAGAAATAACTTGCCCCTTGTAACTGATCGAACAAATCGTCGATCCTGGGCAAAGGATACCTATTCTTGATCGTGACCTTGTTAAGCTCACGATAATCGATGGACAGACGCATCGATACGTCCTTCTTCTTGACAAACAGGACTGGCGCTCCCCAAGGAGACGAACTAGGTTTTATGAAACCCTTGGCTAGCAATTCGTCTAGCTGTGTCCTCAATTCTTTCATCTCCGTTGGAGCCAACCTATAGGGTGCTCTGGCAACTGGTGCTGCTCCGGGGATAATATAAATCCTGAATTCCACTTGCCTATCTGGTGGCAAACCAGGTAATTCTTCCGGAAAAACTTCAGGGAATTCAGAAATGACAGGGATGTCTTCTATCTTTGGTTTGGGCTCATCAATAATTACTTGTGCCATGTAGATGACACAACCCCTCTTTAAACATTTCGAAGCCTTGAGCATAGTCGCTTGCTCAGGCAGCCCATACTGGGTGTCTCCCCGAATGGTAAGTGATTCACCAGACGGAGTCTTTATTACCACTTGTTTCATGTTACAGACAATTTGGGCCTGGTTATGAGATAACCAGTCCATACCCAGAACTATGTCAAAACCGGCCAACTTAAATGGAAGTAGAGACAGAGGAAAAGAATGGTTCTTAATTGATATAGCACATCCATCTAACACAGTTGAGACGGTTTCTATGGTACCATCTGCTAGCTCTACCTCATAGTTTACGCTTAAGGTTTTGACAGGTAATTTCAGCAATTCACAAAATTTATGATCTACGAAAGACTTATCCGCGCCGGAATCAAAAAGTACTCTAGCATAGACGTCATTCACAAGGAAAGTACCTGTAATAACGTTGTCGTCTAGAACCGCTTCCTTTGCGTCCATTCTGAAGACTCTAGCATTAGTCTTCTTGGCCTCTTCAGGCTTCTTGTTATATTTAGGGCAGTTGGTTTTAATGTGGCCCTTTTCATTGCAACGGTAGCACGTTGCATCTTTCATCTTCTTGCAATCCAAGGTTTTGTGATCCGTGGACTTGCAAATGCCACAACCATAAGATTTTAACTGAGTCTGTGAGTTCGACTCAAGTCTGCACTTTCCAAAGTGCTGTTTCTTGCATATCTTGCATTTGGGCTTCTCACCAGAATTATGCCCATCTTTCCTTGACTCTGATCCTTTCTTGTTGTCACCATTCCCACGGTGTTTCTTGTTCGATCTACGTGAACCATCATCTTCACGCTTTCTCTTCTCAGCCTCCTTATTCCTTAGCGATCTCTGCCTGACCGCATCCAGAGTGAGGGATAGGGAAATGTCAGCTACGGACCTAAAAGTAGCCGGCCGAGAAGCTTTCACGCTTGCCTTGATTTCCGGGGCTAAACCACCGATAAAACGAGCGATTCTTTTTGGCTCCGGGGTTACCAGATATGGAACCAACCGGGACATCGTGTTGAAGCTCATTAGGTAAGCTTGACAGTCAAGGTTTGTCATCACCAGTGATAGAAAATCAGATTCTATCTTCTCCACCTCATGCTGAGGGCAGTAATTTTCCCTGATAAGGGCAACAAATTGATCCCACGACATATTGTACAATGGGATTTTCCCGGTGGCTTGAACCAGAGATCTCCACCATGCTAAAGCTTCACCCTTGAAAGACTGCGACACAAACTTGACCACGTCTCTCTCAGCGCATCCGCTGATGTCTACAACCGTATCCATCTCATTCAGCCATGTCATACAGTCAATGGCTTCGTTCTCCCCAGTGAAATCCCGGGGTTTGCAGGAAACGAAATATTTATAAGAGCAACCCTTGTCACGGGGTCCCTTGTTTAGTATAACCTGCTGAGATGGAGCACTGTGGTTCGAGGAGCGTCGATCATCATCTTTATTTGGGTCGTCCTTCTTGGACGGTGGCTTTGAAGGCTGTGTAGATTGGGTCCTATTACGAGTCCCACTGTACTCTTCGTACTGCCTTTCCAAAGCCTGTGTAATAGCGCCGTCTATGATCGCTTTCAATTCCGCACCCGTTAGATTAATTCGGGCGTCATTATTAACCTCCGCTGGATGGCTATTACCCTCATCCGAGTTAGCCATTTTAATTGAACTGTTGCAGAAAACAAGGACAATAGTTTATTTGGGAGTTTATTATGGAATTGCCCCTTAGGGAAATTCATTAACCATGGTAAACAGAGACCATATTTGGTTAATTTATTAATCATATTTATTTAGGATTTCTATTATAATTTATCCTAATTATAAAACAATAACAGTTTTATTTGTGGCACAAAAGGCCTAGTCGCGTGGACATTTTTATTTAATCTATGATTTCAGAGAATCAAAACATTAAGGTATACTGGCACAATAGGCCTGGTCACAAGGACACTTATAAATTATAAGCTATGATTTCAGAGAATCAAAGCATGAAGGTTTGAACCTAGTTCATTGTCACACCCCAACCGATGGCGGAATCATCGGGGCGCGGCACTAGGCGAATCAGATTGCTCAAGAGAATCCATAACAACTATATTGCGATAATATTTAATACATTCGTTATCCCATACTAACAAATAATACAATCACATAAGTTATCACAGATTTCTTGTCCTCTCGAACAATACAAATCCGACAACCTAGATTTTAGTTGAGTTTCTAGACTTCCTAGCTTGATTTGATATAGTCTGCAATCTAACCTGCAACATACGTTAAAATATTTGTCAATACAAAAGTATTGGCGAGTATACAGGTTTGATAAGTATAGCATACTAGACAAAAGTGTAGCAAATTTCCATATGCATAAACGTAATACACGACATATATACTCACAAAACTGATACTACCAACTAAGTCCTCGATGCTCGAATGTACGATGGCATAACTAGACCCCGTCGGGCGCAATAGTACTATACTAGTCGTGGTGGGACGTCGCGAGTATAAGCCCTAGCACATATGCAACTAGCATCACGTATATCTATGCATAACAGTTATTCGCAAGTGATAATTCGATTGATTGATTAATTCGTTTGATAAGTTCGATTTGTTATAAACGTATGTTACACCCAAAATGCGATTAAAAATGGTTCAAGTATACTCACAGTACGTATTTAGAAACTAAGTACTGCTTGATTGATTGGTTGAGAATGCGTCTGACTTAGCCTGGTCGATTTAGAGTGCGTTAAACAGCGATGAACGAATCAGGTGGCTATTGGTCATTCGGTCGGATGGCAATCCGGCCGGATGGCCATTCGGTTGGAATGATAAGATCCAGTGATCCGTCCGGATGACATGTTGTTCGTGCGGATGACCTGTGATCCGTCCGGATGACATGTTGTCCGTCCGGATGACATGTTGTCCGTGCGGATGACATGTTGTCCGTCCGGATGACATGTTGTCCGTGCGGATGATATGTTGTCCGTCCGAATGACATGTTGTCCGTTTGAATGACGTGTGATCCCTACGGATTACATGTGATCCGTGCGGATAACGCGACTGTTTCGCATTTTGAACACTGTTTCGGAGTGTTTAACGGAAGGAATACGTGTAGAGTTACCGGGACAGTGTAATCTCGCACTACTCTTGAAGCTCCGTCAATTCCGACTCGCTCTAACGGCCGGGAATCACCTCGTTCCATCAGATCTGGCCGTTCGTGATGGTTCTTCATGGTTAACTCGAAATCGCACAGTTCCTTGGGTAAATACTTAGATTTAGGCGAGGTTTGCTACCAAAATATGTGGAAATCACCCAGATCTGAGTCGTTTATGGTGGGATGAGGTCACAGCTTAAAGTTCATAAGAACTCTTGGTGACATCACCTTGAAACAACTCAAATCCGTAGATTTCATGGTTAGAAATTTAGTTTTGAAAGATAGAATGGTGTAGAATTGAGTGCAGATTGCAGAAGTACAAGTTTTAGGTTGAAATCTTACCGGAATCGCGAAGGAATCGAGAGAAAAGGGTCCTGAGCGTGTTTGGTCGAATAGGAGCTGTCACATCACTGTTCAAGTGATGTGACATGGTATTTATAGGCAACAGAGGATAAGAAGGGAGTTCTGGCCTGAATTGCCCATCCGTCCGGATTGCCCATCCGTTCGGATGGCCCATCCGTCCGGATTGCTATCCGTCCGGATGGCTATCCTGACGCGTTGGACTTCTCCGTTTTCGATCGTTTTGATAGCTTTCGAAGTACGTACTTTCCATAATTAATTTATATTATCATTATATTGTTATTATATATATATATATCACTAGGGGTCGTATTTACGTATCCATAATCCAAAGTTTCGATAATTAACAATCGGTTTCCGTTTCGAGTGTGCGATTATAAGCGACGTTTCACGGCCATCAAGGAGGGTAGTATAGGTCCTCTCTCGACGTCATCGTGAACGTTATTGCGAGTTGTGCCACAATGACTGACGGGGTACCATTCACTAGTACTGTCATTATCGTCACGAAGACTGGAGCTATAGCACTCACCCGAGAGTCCTTGTTAGCGTTAATTGTTTACGTTCGACACATCACGGCCACTGAGGAGGGTAGAATAGGTCCTCACCCAATGCCTCCGTGAGTGTTAGTGTTTGTGATAATAGTGTAGTATAGTGATATTGTATTTTGAAAATATGCGATTATCCTTCGAATAACGATATATACGATATAGTTACATTATGATCCGAATCTCTGGTGCTAGGCATAATGAGTATATCGAGTAGTAACAATGCACAAAAGTACGGGTTTTTACAGTCTCCCCTACTTTAGGAAATTTCGTCCCGAAATTAATCCAATAGGTAGACTTCTAAGAGTTGGTCTTGCATTTTCAGCGATATAGCGAGTGATTTGATCGTAAGTTGACAAACAAGAGCGTTTCGAATAAGAGAGATTGATTGCGATAGCGGGAAAGTGACGTAAAGACGAAAGTAATATCCCACGAGTTGGCGTTCTAAAGTACCTTGTCTTGCGTAGAATTCGTTAGTTCGATGCGATTGCAATTTTAAAGGGCTTGAAAAGGTTTCTCATGACGTTGAATTAACTGAGTCGATCGTTAACCAACGTTACAAGAAACATTCGTTTTAGATGTTTAAAAGGAATTTAGGATGAAAATCTTTGAAAATTTTCCTTTTAACGTGAGGTCAACGGAGTCGATGTTAACCGATGTTGCAAGGAAGTTTAAGTTTCTAAACATTTTAGGGAATTCGAAGGTGATGCGTAGTCGAGTGTTATATATATTAGGTGTATATTTTAAGCCCTTTTTAACACTTATTTTAGCCAAGTTTTAAATTTATAAAACACGATATTTACTAACACTAGACACACATATGGGCAAGTGCACCCATCGTGAGCGTAGTATAGTGTTGGTAAGATACCGAGGTCGTCCAAGGACACAAGAGCTTTTAGTACCGGTTTATCCTCAACGTCTAATCAAAATAAAAAGTTTAGAAAAATGTTTTTTAAACTAAGAAAAATAAAAACTAACTAAAATGCTGAAAAATAAAATAAAAAGAAAAACAAATAGACAAGATGAATCACTTGGTTCCGACTCGTATCTAGTATAACCTTTGATTATTTCCGCACTTTTGCACATATTTAAGAGATTATCTTAGTTATTGTAGTAGGCCCCTCTTTTGAAGGTGACGTTACCCTCACCCCAGTAGTTTGAGTCAGCAAGGATACAATCCTAAAAGGGTGGATTATTGGAAGATAATTAATTAAGTTATTAATGCAATATTATGGTAGGCCCCGCTTTTGGCGGTGACGTTACCCTCGGCTAAGTAGTCTGAGTCAGCAGGGATACAGTCCTAAATAGCCGGGTTATAGTATTAATAGTAGTTAACTTATGAGGGGATCAAAGAGTTTGGACCCCCGCCATCCAATACCGTGAAGCATTGAAGGAGGTCCTACTAAATTTGACCCAGGTCCATTGCAGGACCTCTAAACGCTGAACAATGGCAAGACCTTTACCAAACCGTTCCCTTAACCCCCGACCAGGTAGCCAACATACCTCCATATAGACCGTGGAGATATGAATGGTGAAAATCTTTTATTTTATATAGACAGTAAAATAATGCCAAGACACCACGGACAAACGATAAGGAAAGATCATCTTCAACATAAGTAACTAGTTATTAAAGTCATTAATACAAAACCAAATAAAAAGTGCAAAAGATTAGAAATAAAAAGTATTATACTAGACACTTTGTCTTCACCAAGTGATGTAAGAGACTTAGGCAAACATGGCCTTGATTGTCAAGAACTCTTACGATCAATCTTGGATCCCGAGACGACTCACACACTCTATGATGGACAATGGATGATGGTGGTGGATGATGGTGTTATGGTGGTGGTGGGTGGTGGGTGAAGTGTGAGAGAGGTGGTGTGCCAAGGGATGAGTTGAAATGAAACCAAGCACTCCTATTTATAGGCTGAACAGAAGGCTGGGCACGGCCCCGTGTCCGCTGGACACGCCCCCGTGCCTGTCTGACACTCTCTCTCTCTTCATTAATTGTAATTCGCAATTACAATTAATCCGCCTGCTGTACTTTCGCCACGCCCCCGTGTTCACTGGACACGGCCCGTGGTGGGCAATAGAAGCTTCTATAGGTTTGTCTTTTCTGCTGCTTCTTGGGCACGGCCCCGTGCTGGCTGAGCACGGGGCGTGTTCAGTCTTCTGCCTTCTCTATTTTGCTTGGGAAGATGCCGTTGAGGGGTCGGGCAGTTCACTTATGTTCCTTTTCTTGTATTTATGTTAGATTTAGCTGTCTTTTTGCTTCTTTTGTGAATTTGAGCTCATTTAATCCTGAAAATACAAAAGGAAGACAAAAACACTCTTTTTCCAACATTAGTACTTAAAAAGGGTTAGTTTTATGCCTCATTTGATGTAATTTATATGTTGCATTTTACACACAACAGAAGGTGAAAACAAAGGTTACGAAAACTCTCCTATGACATGGGTTCAAGCTGCATTCGATGTCGAGCCAATGTCTTAAGAAGGATTTTGTTTTGACGTTGTAAAAGTTTTTTTTTTTTTTTTGGAAAACTGGGCTTATGAAACTTTTCTTGGACATGGAGTTAAGTTGATTCGATGTTAACTCCACGTCGTGAGAAAATTTCACTTGTCCACCGGTTTTAAACCAAAAATTTTGTAAAAAGACGTTTTAATCAGTACAAAAGGTAGTTAATCATCGAGCCCCACTTGGCACTTTCCCACGAAAGTTTGTTAATATGTTTAAAACACTTATATATAGGAAGTACCAGCGGCGTATCCACCATGCTTTGCCCATATTACTTCTGTTCCGTGAGACAGTGTCAGGTGTGCCGATATGACATGGATAGAATTGCGTTTACTTGGCCCAATCGATAGTAAGTCGGACCAAGCATAAGATAGAATCGAATAGGTTAATCCGGCGAGTTGATAAGCGAGAAGCGAATAGCGCGTTTTCGATTTGATTCCATATTAAACCCACATGGCACGTTTCCACGAGAGTTTGCTAACATGGCGAAATACCATGCTTAACCAGGTTAGTTTTGCCTCGTGAAGCGGTGTCATGTGTACTAATACCACATAGACTGCAATGAACACCAAGCGAGCGATAAGCGGTACGCGAATAAGCGGTAGACTATACACGATAAGCGATAAGCGATTTGGTGATTAAACGAATAATACAAACACAACACTAGCAATGATGGTGATGATAATCGAATTACAATAAGCGGCAGTTGTTGCGTGCAAGTGATGAAGGTATGCGGTTCGATTTTGATTGATTAACACCACAGAGTTTGACTAACATTAGACCCCACATGGCCTTTTTCCTCGAAAGGTCGCTGATATGATTAAGACACCCTGCCTTAACCATATGAGCTTCATCTCGTGAAGCAAGGTCATGCGTGCTAACTTAACACGAATATCACAGCTAACGGTATAGCGATAGATTGATACACAGCAAACGATATAGATTCACACAGTAAGCGATAGAGATTGCGAGATGCACATGATAACAATTGCGATTAGTCGAGTTTTGTTTCGAATAAGCTTAACGTTACGTTGCGACGCATCACGATTATCGAGGAGGGTAGAATAGGTCGTCACCCAACAACATCGCGAGCGTTAATGTGCTTGATGAGATTCATTGCAATAGACTTACGACCAGTCTTGCGTTGATGCAATTGGCCTGCGAGGTAGACTCTCCAGAGTCCATCGATGAGGCGATTGCATTGCGTTTGCAGACTTACGACAAGTCTTGCGATGATGCAATTTTAGTTGTTACGCCTTGCGATTGAGTGTAGTGTGTCAAAAATAATCACAATAGTATAATAGGTCTAATAACGTTCAACTCCACGTGGCACTTTATTCACGGAATTTTGGTAGTATGATAAGCACACCTTGCTCGACCCTTACCACTTTCATCCCGTGATTTGGTGTCACCTTTTGTCAAAATGCTATGTCACCTTAGAATTCACTACGATCTCCGTGCACTGACCCAAATAATCCCGTGTGCACCCGCGATTAATCGTTCCTTGCACGTTTATCGTACCTCGTCCTAAGAGTGTAGTGAGGGTAAAACACATTATTTCGTGATATAGTATATAGTATGTGTGTGAATCTAGTCTAAGTGCAACGACTAGAGCGCGATAGAGAAGACGAAGATGAGAGTTAATGCTAAGCGTAGTGGCAACATCGAGTAAATAGAGTAGGTTCAAACTTAGAAATTAACGTCGAAAATCGTATCATTACAACTTTATCCTACGCTTGCTAGATGCTGGATGCTGAAGGCTTTTGTTGGAGCTGTTGTTGTTGTACTCAAGTTCACGGTTCGATGCGGCAGTTGCAGGTGAAGTGACCGTAACGGTTGCAGTTATTGCAATAGCGACAGTCAGCCCCAACTGGATGATGATAGGTACACGAGTAACACTGAGGATGAGCTCCCGTGTAGGCTCGTTTCGGAAACATCGGAACTGTTTGAAGAGGTTTCGGTTGCAGCAGTTCGGTTGTTGATGAGCTCGGACTTGAAGTCTTTCGCTTGCGGCTGGGTTTGTCGGTGTCTTGCGAAGAGATGTCGTCGTTGGAGGATTCGTCTGAGGACTCGCTTGCAGAGTCTTTGGCTGATTTGTCGGAAGATCCGTCGGCAGATTTGTCAGAAGAATCGGCAGCAGATCCGTCCGAAGAATCGTTAGCAGATCCGTCAGAAGAATCGTTAGCTGATTCATTAGAAGAATCGCCAGCAGATTTGTCAGAAGGTTCGTCACTAGATTCATCAGAAGATTCGTTAATATGTTCGCCTGAAGGGTTACTGGCGATTGCTTGATGAGCTTGCTTGACAGGATTCCTTGAGAATAACCCTTCCAGGAGTCGTTTGTTGTTGATTTCCGCGGCTAAGCGGTATGTTTCTTCGATGGTAGCAGGTCTTGCAGCTTCGACAAAATCACCCACACACTCCGGCAAGCCACGAATGTACTTCACGATGGCTTTCTCTGGAGTGTTAACTTGATTTGGGCAAATTACGCTAAGCTGCTTGAACCTTGCGGTGTAGCCAGCATTGTCACCTTCGGTTTGCTTGATTTCCCAAAATTCATTTTCTAGTTTCTGGATTTCGTAAGGAGGGCAGTACTCTTTCTTCATGAGCCCCTTCAGCTCATCCCAAGAGAGAGCGTAAGCTTCGGAGATCCCACGTTTGTTACGTTCGGTGGTCCACCAGTCGAGTGCTCGTGATTGAAATACCCCGGTAGCGCAGGTAGTACGGAAACTATCGGGACACCCACTTTAACGAAGGGTAACTTCGATAGAATCGAACCACTGGAGTAGTTGAGTCACACCTCCTTCACCTGTGAATTCCATCGGGTCACAGGCTTTGAAGTGTTTGTAAAGAAAGGTAGATTGCGGCGCTTCCGTCTTGGAGTCTTCCGAGGCTCGAGAGTTGCTGAGAGAGTGCACTTAAGCGGCAATCCGAGGAATAAGCTTTACCACTTCTTTGGTCACAAGTGATGCAATCCTCTTATTGGCACTTCGTTTGGCTCTCCTCTTAGCCACTCGTCTCGAGGTAGAATTGTTGGAAGGCATCTAGCCAGGAAGAGACTAGGAATGAGATTCGATCATAATGATTTTTGAGTTTTGCGATGCGATTGAGCGCGTTCAAAACTTGATGCGATAGTATAGTAGTAATGCGAATCACATAGGAGCCATATAGGAAACACGAGATTCCTAAGTTCTCACACAATGACTTGTTGTTTATATGTATACATAGGTAGTTATATAACTGAAATTTGTATTCATACACATAAAGGTCGGTTTAGAATATGCGAGGACGCGTTGAGGTGAGATAACGAGAGCGAATGCGATAGATTATGCATTAATTTTGTTGCGAACATTCGGGTTTCGTTTTAGATTGTGATAGCTGTGCGAATTGTGCATTTATAAAGTAGGGAGTGAAAATCGTTAAATCGAGAAATCGACAAAGCTTAGAGTTTCAAAATGTAAATAAGTTCCAGCCAGTTGTAAAATTTGGCGGGTCATATGATAGAGTGCCTTGGGTGTTTAGTCGTCGACTACCCAAGGTAACCCAACTATATTTAACAAGTTCGTGCGTTGACCTAGAAGACTCCATGCTTCCACTGGGATGCAGCTCATGGCATTCGTCTTCCCAGTCAATCACATGGTTCGAGTTATCATGATAGTCGAGTCCTTGGTGAGAGCTTTTTGAAACCCAGTTTATAGGGAGTGGAACGGCTTATTAAGGTACGGGTTTCACCCCTGACTTAACAGTTTCGTTCCTAGTTGTGGTTATGCCCTTCGAATAAATTCGTGAGTTCCACTAGATTTCGAAATGGAGACCTTCGTCGAGATGTGGATTTCACTCCTAACTCGATGAAAGGTTCTCGTGCTAGAAAAAAAAATGCGCTGAGTGAGCATTCCTATCGAGAGTTCTTGGTTTTCACACCTGATCTCGACTGGATCGCTCGGTTTCGTTATGCGAGTATTTTCGAAAACACGTGTATTGTGTCGGCCTTAGGAAAGGCTAAGTAGTATTTCAGCCTTAGGAAAGGCTTCTTCGTGTGAAGTTGTGGTATGCGGTATTCACACAAGGTTGTAGCTTTTATCAATTCCAATCGAGAGTATCAAGTAGGCCCGATACAAACCCTACTAGGTTTGTACGAGTCGGCCTGTTGGTACTTAGACTATAGACTAGGTCAATTTCTAAGACGTCGACCCGGACTAGGTCGAGTCTTGCCTAATTCCCTATAGTTATGGCTCTGATACCAATCTGTCACACCCCAACCGATGGCGGAATCATCGGGGCGCGGCACTAGGCGAATCAGATTGCTCAAGAGAATCCATAACAACTATATTGCGATAATATTTAATACATTCGTTATCCCATACTAACAAATAATACAATCACATAAGTTATCACAGATTTCTTGTCCTCTCGAACAATACAAATCCGACAACCTAGATTTTAGTTGAGTTTCTAGACTTCCTAGCTTGATTTGATATAGTCTGCAATCTAACCTGCAACATACGTTAAAATATTTGTCAATACAAAAGTATTGGCGAGTATACAGGTTTGATAAGTATAGCATAGTAGATAAAAGTGTAGCGAATTTCCATATGCATAAACGTAATACACGACATATATACTCACAAAACTGATACTACCAACTAAGTCCTCGATGCTCGAATGTACGATGGCATAACTAGACCCCGTCGGGCGCAATAGTACTATACTAGTCGTGGTGGGACGTCGCGAGTATAAGCCCTAGCACATATGCAACTAGCATCACGTATATCTATGCATAACAGTTATTCGCAAGTGATAATTCGATTGATTGATTAATTCGTTTGATAAGTTTGATTTGTTATAAACGTATGTTACACCCAAAATGCGATTAAAAAGGGTTCAAGTATACTCACAGTGCGTATTTAGCAACTAAGTACTGCTTGATTGATTGGTTGAGAATGCGTCTGACTTAGCCTGGTCGATTTAGAGTGCGTTAAACAGCGATGAACGAATCAGGTGGCTATTGGTCATTCGGTCGGATGGCAATCCGGCCGGATGGCCATTCGGTTGGAATGATAAGATCCAGTGATCCGTCCGGATGACATGTTGTTCGTGCGGATGACCTGTGATCCGTCCGGATGACATGTTGTCCGTCCGGATGACATGTTGTCCGTCCGGATGACGTGTGATCCGTACGGATTACATGTGATCCGTGCGGATAACGCGTCTGTTTCGCATTTTGAAAACTGTTTCGGAGTGTTTAACGGAAGGAATACGTGTAGAGTTATCGGGACAGTGTAATCTCGCACTACACTTGAAGCTCCGTCAATTCCGACTCGCTCTAACGGCTGGGAATCACCCCGTTCCATCAGATATGGCCGTTCGTGATGGTTCTTCATGGTTAACTCGAAATCGCACAGTTCCTTGGGTAAATACTTAGATTTAGGCGAGGTTTGCTACCAAAATATGTGGAAATCACCCAGATCTGAGTCGTTTATGGTGGGATGAGGTCACAACTTAAAGTTCATAAGAACTCTTGGTGACATCACCTTGAAACAACTCAAATCCGTAGATTTCATGGTTAGAAATTTAGTTTTGAAAGATAGAATGGTGTAGAATTGAGTGTAGATTGCAGAAGTACAAGTTTTAGGTTGAAATCTTACCGGAATCGCGAAGGAATCGAGAGTAAAGGGTCCTGACCGTGTTTGGTCGAGTAGGAGCTGTCACATCACTGTTCAAGTGATGTGACATGGTATTTATAGGCAACAGAGGAGAAGAAGGGAGTTCTGGCCCGAATTGCCCATCCGTCCGGATTGCCCATCCGTCCGGATGGCCCATCCGTCCTGATTGCTATCCGTCCGGATGGCTATCCGTCCGGATGGCTATCCGTCCGGATGGCTATCCGTCCGGATGGCTATCCTGACGCGTTGGACTTCTCCGTTTTCGATCGTTTTGATAGCTTTCGAAGTACGTACTTTCCATAATTAATTTATATTATCATTATATTGTTATTATATATATATATATATATATATATCACTAGGGGTCGTATTTACGTATCCATAATCCAAAGTTTCGATAATTAACAATCGGTTTCCGTTTCGAGTGTGCGATTATAAGCGACGTTTCACGGCCATCAAGGAGGGTAGTATAGGTCCTCTCTCGACGTCATCGTGAACGTTATTGCGAGTTGTGCCATAATGACTGACGGGGTACCATTCACTCGTACTGTCATCATCGTCACGAAGACTGGAGCTATAGCACTCACCCGAGAGTCTTTGTTAGCGTTAATTGTTTACGTTCGACACATCACGGCCACTGAGGAGGGTAGAATAGGTCCTCACCCAATGCCTCCGTGAGTGTTAGTGTTTGTGATAATAGTGTAGTATAGTGATATTGTATTTCGAAAATATGCGATTATCCTTCGAATAACGATATATACGATATAGTTACATTATGATCCGAATCTCTGGTGCTAGGCGTAACGAGTATATCGAGTAGTAACAACGCACAAAAGTGCGGGTTGTTACATTCATTACCTTTATCTGACAGGGAGTCATTGCTACCACTGTCTGTTGGCTCATATGGAAATGAGCAGGGCCCGTGGGCACCATATTACCACGTATGGTAAAAATATGATCATTTTAATTGATGATTTAACCCATGATTCAGAGATCATATAATTGGGTTTGGAATCTTCTAAAGAATCCTTATACATATAAAATGACGTGTGATTTTAACGAATCACTTCTGCCAGGAGTGTTAACATGTATTCAGATGTTAACAGGAATTTGAATCTTTTGAACAGGTCTTACCATCTTGGCCTGGTCTTAAAATGACCCGAAGGCTAGGTTTCACTCTTTAAGATCCTTATTTAATAATTACATGGGCAGATTATTTCAAAAGGAATGATTTTAATTTATTTATTTCATTTATAATTTATATAGGCACATAATGGCAAACACGAAATTTATAAAACAAACATTCCATTAATTTATCATAATATTACACGCTGCCCTAAACGGGTCTTTTCCAACAAACAAGTACCCACGCAGGGGTCAATCAACATGCTCGTCCACGCAGGGACTTTAAACAACAAACTAGTCCACGCAGGGACTTTAAGCAAACATCATACCCACGCAGGGGTTAACGGAAAATAGACCCACGCAAGGGTCAAACAAACACACATACATACCCACGCAGGGGCTTAAACAAATACAGCAAATACAGGCCCACGCAGGGGCTCAACAACAGTTGGAAGGATTCAGTGATCCTTCTTATTCTTCCCTTTGATCAAGCTTGCCAATCCTTGGAAGAAAGTCTGTCTCTCCCTACGGTCACGGTGGAAGCCTCGCTCTACTTCATCCAACCTTTGTAGGATTTCCTCCCTTTCTGGGGGAGAAAACCATGGCGGCTGCGATTGCGTCCGGATAATAGGTCGAGGAGGTATCTGGTACCCCTGAGTCGGGTAACCTACTCCCCATGGATCCCCATAGGGTCCTTGGGTGTTGTAGTTTGCCGCTACCATGTACGGGTCAGCCTCCGCGTAACCATAGTTGTGGTGATTCGGCGGTTCAAACGGGTTATACGCCATGGGACCCGTATATGCTGGAATTGGGTTGTCAAAACCCATTGGCGGTGGTTGTGGCACAACTGGGTTGGAGGGTCCACCCATTTGTGGGTCCTCCTGATGTGGCGGATAGTGGCTGCCACTGGATTGACGTGGGGAACTGAAATGGAAGTCCCCTGCTCGTGACGACATGCGCGCACCGGTTCTCCTTCGCCTCGGCGGTTACGGCGGTGCCGGCTGCACTGGCGGCGGTGGAGGCGGTGGCGTGACTGCCACGAATCTGGAATCCACAGAGGGATCCTGTTGTTGCTGCGGCTGCTGCTGCTGAGGCGACGAGTGGTGAGAAGGTGTATAGTACCACTCGTGCCGAGTGAACATGGCTTGGAAGCTGTCTGGATCAACATAGGGTGATCCGTGGAACGAAGATCCGTCCGAGATCTCTATCGGGTGGTTCAGAGTACCACTTGCAGGTTCGACGGGGTCCGTATCCTCGTCCATGTCATCCGCATTATCACCGGAGAAGTGATCGTCTGGCCCTAGTGGGTTAAAACCCACGGGTTCTTGCACGTAGCCTACCGGATTAAACCGGCCCCGAAAAACTGGGGTGGGGTCCCCGAAAGAATGATGAGACAGGGATCGTTGTAATGGTATGAAGGAAGGCTGAGGGTTGTTCGGCTCGTAGTCCGGTTGTGGCCCATACGGGTTTTGGACCGGAGGGGTAGAGCTGTGAGATACCGATCGTCTGGCCGGCTCAAATAGGTTCCTTCGGTTTTGCCGTGGATCATCACTCTCCGTGGTAGACGGAGCTCGAACATTCGAGGGTCCTGCTTCATTATCGTTGGGGGCGGTGATTGGCCCCTTGCCTCTTCCTCGTTTCCTGAAGAATCTTGGCGGCATTTTCAAATTCCTGTCAATATGGCATGAGATAACAAAACAAACAAATATATGCAAAAATAAAGGACAACAAAAAACAAAGTGGAATTTGTCCTATGTTATATGTCTAGACTCGAAAGTTTAGAATTGTGCAATTGTGTAACTGAGATTAAACACAAAAGGCTAGTGTTTAATTCACTCGGTGTTGGCTCTGATACCAACCTGTTACACCCCGATTTCCACGTGTCACCGGTGGGCCCGGTGGGGGAGTATCGTGACGTGGTTGGCAACATAATAGTTAAACAACACAATATTTAATATGCACAGCGGAAACAAATTTAAAATGTAATACAACCGAATTTAATATCGTAATATCAAATGTCACAATATTCGGAAGTTTATCCACAGATGGATCAAAATAAAAATAATATTAATGGTTCAACAGACTTCAGGCATCTTAAGCTTGCGAGACTTCTAATGATGCTAAGGAGAAATCCCAGCCAATTTCGCTTAGTACCTGCATTTAATCTTTTTGGGAAAATACGTCAGTTTACACTGGTAAATACATTCAACTGACTCATTTTGGAAAATGATTGAAAATTGGTTTGGATGCACATGGCATAAACATTTTATTTAACTTGGGAGAATTATTTAATATTATAATCTTGTGAACGAATTACATGTTCCTTGTGCGTTCAGTAGCCCGGATCTTGTCCGGGTTAAAGATCAATAGACACACCACAATGTTCTTTTGTGCACTGACGGGTGTACGCCTACACCCCGCGCTTAAGTCGTGGCCATTTCGTAAAATGATGCCGAGGATATCCGGGACATGGTCATTAACCCCCCAAAGGCTTTAAGTAACAAGACTGTTTAAACGAGCCGATCAAATTTATTCAATTACCCACTCAACGGTGGAGAATTTGA